>JACSZP010029476.1:0-15022 GCA_016161895.1 Pinna nobilis
GGCAGGAAAACTTGTCACTCATATTAAATTCAAAACTCTAATACGGAAGTTTTCAGCAGAGTGTATTTCTCTGCTTACTGTTCAGCTTGGATTATAAAAATATCCAGGACACCAAAAAAAAAAAAAAAAAAGAAAAAAAAAAAAAAGGATAAATTTCTTTCAAGCATTTCAAATGGCAAATGTAGCACTCTCTTCTTGTGAATAGGAACAATGAGATAAAACCTCAGTCATGTTCTCCCTCAATATCTCACAAGTTGGTTGCAAGTTTGTATTGTTTAACGTCCCTTTTAAGAATCTTTCACTTATTTGGAGACATCACCATATATACACATGTACCGGTGAAGAGTGACAGATTGTGCCTATGCTCAGCACTTATGACTGTAGAGCAAGGAGGTTCTTTAATGTGCCGACACCTACTGTGTACGTACTGTGACACGGACGTAAGTTTTTTACTCTCTAATCCAAAAGACAATTAAGGGACAAGTAATGGCAAGTGATTTTAATGTAAGTTTTTCTTACAGTAGCGCTCTCTCACCCAAAAGACAGGGACAATTAATGGCTGTAATGTCATAAGCTGGGGATAGGGTGGGAACATCTATTCCCTTTCATGATACATGTACCCCTATTTTTCATTCCCCTGAGTGTTTTCAAAATTTGAGTTTTATAGTAGATCTAGTCTGAATAGCTCACCTCAACAGTCAAGAAAAATGTGATCTTCCAGGACTACAGGACTCAGAAAATAGGTTTTTATTAATGAAATGATTCAACAAATTGTTTTTCATCGAGTGGTTCCCTACAAAATGAGTTCTCTCTTGCTAGAAGTCCCACAAGATATTTAGTTCCACTATAATGGACTAATTTTAGGGAATGTTGTTCTCACTTTTGACACAGTGTTAATTAAAAGTTTTGCCACTTTAACACTTTTTAGGACTGAATTGTCAACTATTTGTAACAGCGTTTAACATTGTAAAATTCATCAAGGGTAAAAAAAATATACTTTTGTACAACGTTTTGCATTTGTATAGTATGACATTACAATCTTTTAATACACAGGTGATTATCACAGCGTGTGGGAGGGACATACCTAATTCAAGTGTTCTCATCTTAGATGTATTTTTACACTATATGTGTAAACATTTCTTTGGCAGATTTCAACACACTGATGCTATTACACATAAATTATCATTTCTGTATGCCAAATGTTTATTCTATAATTGCTTATACATAAGTATGTACATTCAAACAGATGGTTATCTCTTGGCTTGATTCATTTTGGGGGGAATGTTTCTAAAAGAAAATCTGAAAATTATTTTAGGGCAGCAAACATTGTTACCTTGTTCTATACAGAGGGTATGTACAGGTATATCTTCAAAGTATGTAAGTAATACAATTAATATTCTGAAACTAGGCCAAGGTCACTATTAAATATCTAATTCAAGGTCAATATTCAAATTCAGGTAAGGTCAAAGACAACATTGCAAGGGATATTAGACCACTCAACACTTCTTTTACAGAGAAATTTATATGAGCAAATTGTGCCCCCAACACTAGCCCATGTCATTTTGAGTTTAGTTGTGTGTGTGTGTGGTTTTTTTTCTTTTCTATTTATCAAGGTACCGTACATTTGCTTTGCCATAATCTGGCTACATCTTTCTCAAGTGTATAATGATACAGTAAAAAGGTAGAACGATGTAATATATGACGATGCATTTCATGTCTGTTATATAAGAATATTGAAATTAGATTCCTCCATTTAAAGAGCAATTATTCTGATACAGTATGGTAGCCAAAGGGCAAAAAAAAAATCACTGTAACAGAAAAAAAGCTGAGTACAAGAGAAATCTTGAAGTACACAATTCCAATATCGAAAGTGATGCATCTTAAAGGTCAAAGGTCATAACGTTCTTAGACAGAAGATTCCTCTATCTAATCACTCTCAGCAGTGGTCCGTATAAACACTAACCAATGACACCCAATCCTCAAAACAATTACTAGTAATCCCCTTATAGTGATATCCTATTACTGTAAAGTGGCGTAATAATTAATTCTCCTATGTGGATCCTGTTCCCGTAATTTTTTTATTACTACAAATTGACATCCTATCTTGTACCTGGTATTACATTAATCTTGTCTGTTGGAGGACATCATGATCAAGGTAAAACTCGTTATCATTTTTACCTGGTCAGAAATATGAGATATATCAATATGTATAATGGGGAATTACGTTCAAAGACGACATTTCTAATACTCTTAGCGATTCACTATTACGCTTATGCGTTTTGTTAAAGTACACGAATGCAAATACCAGAAATATGAAGAGTCATTGTAATATATTTAAGCTTAATATATTCCACCTTCCACAGGTAGGCTAATTATACAGTGAAGGTGTATGGGAAGCGATATTGAAAGAACCCATAATAAATGACACTTATCAAATGCAGCCGAAGTTCTAAAATAAGTTCAAAAGAAATGAAATTTGATTTGGTCTGAGCAGATTTAATATACGTAGTATGGCTCATATGTTTTTGTACATGTATTGATGCACAGGTACAACAGACTCACTCAAAGAAATGGCATGGGACCTCTGTTTTGACTATTTCATCAGAAGGAAAAGGAAAGTCACCAAGTGGATTTGAACTCAAAACCTCATGATCAGAAGGTAATCAAAGAGCCATGACGGTCCTCGGATTGGCTTTAGATGCAATAGAAGCCTTTTTGCTGACAATCAGATCAAACACGATCAATGAATAATCACTGCAATAATTCTTATCATTGGACAGTCATTTTGGACTGAGTGGGACAATCTGGTTAAAATCATTTTTTGCAAGCAATGAACTGATTGATAGGTCACACCATTTTATAAAAAGTACAATGTATATTTAACAAATGATGTCATGCTCCTTAACAAAGAAATGAAGACTTTTTTATCACACTAATCTACACCTGGATATATCACAGATCTAATATCACTCATGACCACCTAGGTATGACAGACAGGGTGAAAAATCATATGGTGAGGGAGAGAACCTTATATGTATAATGTACATGTACTCGTCATGGCTGCTAAGAACTTAGTACCGTTGCAGTGCTAGTACAACAGGGACATTGTTCTTGTTGCTTAACATTCAACTCAAGAATCTTTCACTCATATGGAGATGTCCCCAAATAGCAGTAAAGAGCTTCAAATTTTGGTCTATTCTTAGCATTCATGGCCTCTGTGCAGTGAGGAGTCTTTAACACGCTTGCACCTATTGTGAAATACGACCTTTCATTGCACATCTCATACCGAAGACAAGAAATGTCAATCATCCCCACATAAGACTCGAGCCCTTGACCTCTTAATCTGAAGACTAGCATTCTACAGTGGAGTGATTAGAGCTCTCATGACAGAGGGTTGTGAAGCAAGATGACAGATGGAGTGTGTGGCCATCTGTTTGTCATGACTGGGGAGTCATTTCTTTTTCTTTACTCCTCTTTTTTTGCTGAGAACAGTCTTTGACAAATAGCCCCTAAAAACTCTAGGTAACTAGCATCAGATACTATCAGTAAACCTTTCAGTAAATATTAGTATTTTAGGCACAAACCTAATGGAGGAGATTGTGAACACTTACAATTTCCCTTCACCCATGGTGAATATAAGATTTTATCATACCGCAAATCACTATGAAAATATTTACATAGACTGAAAGATAGTTTCAACATCTTTGAAAATCGCCTAGTGGCTTATCAATCCAGTAATGTATAGTGTTTCACCTTCTCTGTCTCCTTAAGTTGTTAGGTTTATCTCATTTAGATAAGAAGAAAAAAAACCTCTGCTAATTCTGAGTGGGGAGAGACACACATGGAGATGATACAAGACATTAACTGATAATGTGCACTTCTGATATTACTGATGTTATTTTCATTTTTGTTTTCCTTTTTGGCATGTGTTTTTGCTATTGCATTATCATCCTTCTATATCA
The DNA here is from genome assembly GCA_016161895.1 of Pinna nobilis. NCBI lineage: Eukaryota > Metazoa > Mollusca > Bivalvia > Pterioida > Pinnidae > Pinna > Pinna nobilis. Next base: position 3,963 of record JACSZP010029476.1, read on the forward strand.
CATAAATATCTAAGTAAAGTTGTTAAATCTAATTTCTATGCAATGTAAGTGGAAGACAGCACAAACATATGAGCCACTGTGGCTAGCGTATTTGCCCTCTGATCATTAAGTTGAGGACTCGAATCCACACAGTGCTTTGGTTGTCTTTGCCTGTCATTAATAGCACCAATCATTGCCAGTGTTTACTTTGTTGTCGCTAGTCTATGTGACTGTCTTCTTGATCACACCTAGACGTGTCTATCACAGGCAAACATTGGTCAGAATAGTTATGGTATGTCTAGTAAAGTTTGAATGCCCTCAAAATCTTAACAAAAGTGGCACAGGACCTTGGTATTCACTGTCCCATTCAAGATACAGGAAAAGCTAAGCATCTTCACCAAATGAACTTGAACCCAAACCTCATGATCAGAAGGCAAATACAACATCAACAGAGCCAGAACAGTTATCCAATCTTATAGGGGATGTGGTCACCAAAACAAGGTGGATTCCTTATTCATAAGGTGGTCTCTTCTGTGTGGAGGAGTTATACGTTACCTTTAAGCGAGTTGCATTTACAGAAAGCATTTACAGAAAGTTACAGAAGGCCTTATATTATAAGATGCTATGTAGTACATTATAGCACCAATCATTGCCAGTGTTTATTTTGTTGTTGTTCCTCTGTGGCTGTTTTCCCTATCACACCTAGACCTGTCAGTCATCCATACCCATCATTTGGTTAAGAGGCAATTATATGTTGATGATATCTCCACATGCTGATAGTGGGGGCATCATTTTTCTCTCTTCAGAAACCTCAGAAATATGGGCAATGATATATGAATCAGTACTCATCTTATATGCTGAGAGATTCTTGTCTTTTGGGTGAGACAGTAAAAACTGAGGTCTTTGGTCTAGGAATGTAAAGATATGTCAGTGCACAAGGTAAAATCCTAGGCAGAAGTCATAAGGCCTGAATCCTACATCAGGCTAACGCTACAACAATAGAAATGAAATAAAGTTGATAATACAGTGAAGCACTATTATTACATCAGTAACAGCTACTCCAATGAATTGTTTACCATCCCAATCAAGAATATTGAAATATGGATATTTCATATGGAGGCATCACTGAGTGGACACTGTGAAGGGCTTCAAGTTTTTGTCTATATTTGGCACTTAATGTCACTATCTGAAGAATATCTCAGATCTGCAATGATGCTTACACAGTGTTTCAATAAAAGGAAGAAACAACAACCCCAAAAAACATAAACAAAATAGACAAACAAACAAAAAAACCCAAAATGCAAGAAAGGTTCAAGATAAACATATTACTGGGATAATGCAACAGACAAACAGGAGCATTTTTCTGCTCTTTAACTTACGTAAAAAATCTTGCTGTTTAAACCTGATATGCAGTGCTTTTTTTTAATCAAAATCGCTCTCTATCAACCTTAATCTGTCCAAACATACAAAATCCTAGACTGTCCATTTTTTTCGTAGGGAACAAAAACAAATGAATAATAACTTAATTTGAAATAACATGTACATGTATTCTACACGTATCTAGAATTGTAAAACAGATGTTTCTTATGTTTAGCGATCATGATTACCCTGATGTCGAATAATTTTCTTTTTATGTAGAAGAAGTAAACTTATTTGACAAGATTTATGACGGGAGCACTGATAAAGGAAGCAACACGCTTACCAGTATAAGAGCATTCTGTTCTGTGATAGTAATCTTGTTAAACACAAACAATTTGGCAAGTCCTTCCTCAAAAGAGCTTAGTTAAAGGAACGAAAAAAACATAAATCATGTCACTAGGTGGAGGAAAATGGATCCAGTATGGGTCGAATTGATTAAGTTTATTTTCAACATTTCTCACACTAATTTGTACAAAACATTGTAAGGAATGCTGTAGTGATATAGTACACTGGGTCGATTGTGTTCTTCTGTCTGGATGTAAATATATTGGCTAATAAGTAAACTGATATCTTCCTAATTTGTAGCCCCTCCCTATTTTATTGACAGATCCAAATTTCTTCTAACCTGTAATTTACCAGTTACGCTGGTTGAATAGTCTCTGTGTACGTAATTAATGTAAAATGGTTTGCCTGTATGCACAGTATGTCAATGAAAAATATCACACACACACAAGCTTTAAATCTGTCAACAAAACCTAGGCAAGAAACAAGTTAAGTCTTTGTTATAAAATGCCTCTTAACCATTGTTAACCAGTATATCTGATTGCCGTCCTCTTTTCTCTGAGCTTGTACAGAGCTGTTCGTGACTTTGGGATGCTTTCCTCAAAACCAAAGTTTAGAGGTGTCTCGTCCATGCAGGGAGATACACGCACAGTCTAACCTGCCTTAGCAACTCACTGAATTAAAGGAAAACCTGTCTTATGTGACCTAAATGAATTGTTCCCAAAATGGCTATTTGCTACATTTACATAAATCACCTGAATTAAGAGACCACTTGTCATATGTGACCTGTTTTGCTCCTTGACTCTTAGACGGTCTCTTAAAATAGGTAAGACTGTAATTATTTTTTTTCTATGTTGTTTGGATGAGACAGTAAAAACTACTGACAATATGCTACTTTTTACATAAGACAGGAAAAAAACACAGTTCTGTGTCCCTGCCTTCTGCGTCAGGCAACTGTTCCCCAGGTCTTCCCTTTTACGTGGTTCATTTAACTTGGTCAACGATTTCACTATTCCCCTGGTACTTTGTACCAATGAAACAATTCTATTATGTAAGAAGGTTTCCCAAAGCATGACAAAAGCTTTTAACACAAGACAATTTACATGTGTTTTTGTCCAACCCAAAGGTCTGAGAAAATCTGATACTGCTAGACCTCTCATTTTTTCTCCAGTTAATTAGCTGCATACAGAAATGAGCAAAAGTACAATTTAGCAGACATGCATTACATGATATGCATTTACCCGATAGTAAAAAAGTGCATACTTCGAGTATTTCTGAATTCTATGACAAATTGTTCAATATCGCGTGCAAAGCTATTTCCTACCGAAACAATAGAATCCAAGTCAACAAAAGATTTTAAAACATTTAAACACATGTTACGTAACATTGGATCATATTTCAAAGTCATTATTGCGCAAATAAGGTTTAAAAGAACAAAAATCAATGTGAAATTTTCTAAATATTCTGAACACTGATAAAAATAAAAAGTTCAAAATAAAAAAAATGAGTACCTGCTTTGGGCAAACAATAAAGCATTAGTCACAAGGACATACCTGTATTATTGTGTAAACTTGAGAAATATGCAAAATCTTTTTTTCTAAGTCAAGTAAACCCCCCTTAAGTTGTGAATAGGTCTATATTATGTATCTCATTGTATGAATATTTATTACACCTCAGCACTACCCAAAAGATGGATTCTCTGATTTCAATGATAACCCAAATGGTAGGTCTCTCCATAATCGTTAGAACATGATGCAAAATGACACACGCACAAAAGAGAGGCAAAAATTTTGTTATCACGATAATACGACGCACAGATAATTTACATTTTGGTATTCAATTCATCACAGGACCATGAAAAGATATGAATTTTAATATTCAGAGCAGGTTTTAATTTCCATGTAGCTTTTGATGTTGGCTTGGTTAGAGGTGTGTATGTTATACAATGGTTATACTGAATTATTATAGGAAATATCCCTGGCTCAGGTACACAGGTGGGTAATTAAGTCTGCCATGTGCAGTTCATGTAACAGCACTTGAGTATTGCAGCCTGTTATTTTCCTATCACAGTTTGACATGATCACGGAGTTTACATTGACAACTGACAACAGCATGGTGCACATATTGTTTGCAGTAAATCTTCATTTTCTCCTTCTAATGTTCTCACGTTTCAATATGAAGTTTGGCCTTGTAGTAGAATGTTCCACTTCATAACAGGGGGTCAAGGGTTCAAGTCTTGTCAGAGCCAATTTGCTTTTCCTATCCTTCATATGAGTCAGTAAAACCCAAGGCTCCATACGAGTCAGTGCCAAAATATAAAAGATCCCCTTACCTGCCCAATGGTCTTATAGGCTAAAATTTGAAGTTTTGACTGCATACATACATTCAGTGACAATCTCTAGATTAAGTGAAAGATTCTTGAGTGGGAGGGAAAATAACAACTACTGCAAATATCTAACAAGACTTTTCTCGCTAACAAATACACACCATTTCAATGTTGCAGTTTTCAGCAAAAGCAAAGTATGAAGATTACACAAATGATAGAAAGGGCTCAAAGCAACACACATAAGATTTATGAGACGGTCCCTTAAGTCTGCCTAATCAGTCAGGAGTTGACAGTCCTCTTCATAGCACATATTTGAAAAATGATAAGGGATACATAAATCATCACACAAATATTTTAGGTGATGTCATTCTCAATGACCCCTTCAACCAGCTGATCTGATGGATGATGGCTAATAAAAAGTTTCTATCTAGTTGTCAATCTCTAATCAGACATACAAGTATTTGATGAAAAGTACAGATCTCACTATAAGTGTCTTGTGGGATAAAACGTTTCAATGATCCTGAAGTGCTTGTGAAACTGGGATGTGAATGGAGGACAAAACCACCCAGATCAACTTGTAATTTTTTTTTCTAGGTAACTTAAGCAGTTTGCATATCTATTGAAACATGTCTGAAAAAAAAACAACCCCTGAATACCATTTCTGTCATATAAGTACATGTATCCATCCTAATATATATGAGCTCATGATACCTGTACATAGCCAGTATAGCCGTTCCCTTGAAATCATTGATTTACTAGAAGTAAAGCACAAATTAATGTTCCCAAAATGACTGCATCGATTTGACATTCAAAGTTATCCTTTTCAATGGATAATGAAACCACCTAACATACTGTATTGTACATCTGTAGGGAAATACAAGGGTTGTTTTCATGCTTGTAAAGACTGTACTACATGTAATTCTGACACACAAGGTTCCACAGACAGCACAGCACAATCCCATGACTACTAGGGTAGGACTATTTTATCTAATTTAGTCTCTCTCTTTTACACAAAACTAAAAAATAGAAAACTTGATATAATCTCATTGTGATTTAAAAATAACTAAAGAGGAATTTCTTCTTTTTAGTTGACTTTCGACCATGAAACAATCGTATCTACAAAGAAAGACATGACTGTAGACTTAAGAGTAGATTATGTAATGTATCGTTTCACTACAAAGATTTTTTGACACTAGCACTTGAAAAAAAAAGTATTTCAAGTATCACTATGTAGATAAAGAAAAAAAAAATGAGTGCAATGGCTCCTTTTTATATACCTATACCATAAAAGGGCAATAACTCTGTCAAGTATTAGGTCTTAAGTCTTTGTTTTCAAAAATTGAGATCTTTGATAAGGAAAGCGTGACGTCTTGCAAATACCTGTATATTTTTTCCTGATTACATACGTGTGTAAGCTAGATTGAATTTCAGAAGTCGATCAAAGTGTCAATGACTTCACTTGATGGGCAAAGTGCAGGTGACAGACGGACAACAGTACAGACGATGAGATAGAACAGTCGCTATATATATTTTCCGCGCTCTGTAGATTTGACAGGAACATCTAGTAATATAATCCTTCATGATCAGTTGAATGCTTCTGGGAAGGTACACCTATCTGTCAAGTCACTGTGATGTCTTAACCCTTGCAACACCATAGACTGTAATGGACTAGTCTAAGACAGTTAAAAAGAGCATACCATTATGGAATTTGGGGTTCCAAGGATTAAGTAGTTGTGTAGCCAACTTAAGGCATTAGCGTTCATTATTACACTTCAGGTTTATATGGGACAGAATTATACTGTACTAGATGGTAGCATATCAAAACTAACAACAGTGAAACCCATCTTGATAGGCCACTGGTATTAACCCTTTCAACCCCAAGTATCAGAATGGTATGCTCTTTTCTATTGTCTTGGACCAGTTTATTTCGGTCTGTGGTGTTGAAAGGGTTAAAGGCTACTTATCACAAGAGATCATCAAGCTAGTCGAATACCTGACCCTGAAATAAAATTTGTCATTGTAAGATCAAAAGTTATTTATGGATTGATTAGTATTTCAGGGTAGAAAACAAATCATTAACATCTAATAAGATTGAGATACCTGTGTGATAAAAAGAATTAAAAGAAAAAAAAAATTCATACCACGATCATTATCGGTGGCTGTAACTGTGAGGACACTGGTTCCTATGCCAACATTCTCATTGACATCAGCACTGTAGGACTCGGGGTCAAACTGGGGGTTGTTGTCGTTGACATCCTTGATGTTCATGTACACCAGTGTAGAGCTGGACAGAGGGGAGGATCCACCATCTTCTGCTATCACAACCAGGGTGTAAAGGTCGACCTGAAAGGTAGAAATTGTAGCAAATTTTAAATAATTCATTTACAGGTGCATGCATGTATATATGTTCATGTACATATCAGATACACCTACAAATACAATGTATACATGTACTTGTATCTCAGAATAAAAATATCACATTATGATAAAGACTAGTAATGGTTCATATGATGGTCATTGGAACATAGAGATGAAGTGATGATTTTATGTTAGAAAGTGGTAGTAGTTATATACCCAACTCATCAAGCATCTCATTTTTATAATGTACTAAAATACTACGAGATGCAACAAAAGTTACAGTAGGTTTTACTGTAAAAGGAAACTCTCTTTCAATAGTGAAGGGTGTTTTGGACCAATTCTGTAATTATGCATGTTGTATTTTTCTGTCATCTCAAAATGACTGGAATACATGCATGTACAGTGGAACCTAACCATTAAGATCAACTGAGTGACTGGCTAAATTTGGTCTGATTAGTGATGTGGTCTCCTAAGTGAGGTTGAAATAGCCTCAAATAATGATAAACAGACTGAATGTTGATGGTCTTAATAGCAAGGTGGTCTCCTAAGTGAGGTGGTCTTTAGGTGATGTTCCACTATATTTAGAAAATTTCCATGAAACCACAGGTGCTCTTTGACTTTCCATCACATGCATACAATGATATCAAATCATTGTATTGTATTATATGTATATGTAGCTCCCTTCTGCATATATGACACATGTAACAAGAAAACTGCAAGTGATACTGTACATATACATGAATATAATCAACGACAGTTTATGTGTGCAATTATAGCAAGACTCAAAGAGAAAGAAAAAAGAAAACAAACAAAAAATAGCAAATCTTAATGACTTACTCATCTACAATTTACAGGTACATGTATAGGTAAATCATACATGTTTTGGGATGAGCACTCATTAGAACCACTATAAAAGTGTCAGCTAATTTAATGTATCTTCTAGTATTTGACATGACCATCATTACAGACATTACTTATCAGTAACAGGAATGTATACTCAGACTGAAGACAAAATACACTCCTGACCAGAACTCTTGACAAAAACATCAGATACAGAGTGAATATGTCATCAACTTTTCACACTTGTGGAGAGATGAACTTCTATGTTTTTATGTTCTGTGGTACACAATGTATTTAATCAGCCCTCAGGCTGTATTTTACCCTCAGGTGACAATTGATGTCCATACATACAAACAAATGGCATCACCCACACAGGTGAGCCTTTATAACCCCCTTACTGCCAGGTAAAGTGACCAGGTATCTTAATTTCCCAGCACCGTCACCTGTCATGCTCTTTATGACTTCCTATGATGAGGTCTCTCTGGTTTCTGTTTGGGATACCTACTGTGTTGCCACCTTAATTTACCTGTGCATTACCTGGCTGTATGACACTATAGTCCTTAAGTACTTTTAACCAAACTAACACAACAGGAAAACATGTGTTAATTTACCTGTCTGGGGCCTGTAACATCATGTAACAGTTGTGCAAAAGTGACACTGGTGTCTTTTCTGGTGACAGATATGTCAACCTTTGTCAGGTAGGAGACATAATTTAGTCATAAACATTCAGAATTTGTTGAGAATTCATGTTTTATATTTCTGGCAATTCAAAAGTTATTTCTCTGACAAAGATTCTCATACAGAAAAACCAGTCTTAAGAGACCAATGTTCTGAATGACCTCCTGTCTTTAAAGACCACCTGTCTTGTGTGCAGACTTGCCATGGTTAAAAAATTCTGTAGGGGAGATTTTTCATTCTCATGGGGGAGGCTAAATTTTACTAAGAACTAATAGAAAAATTCATGTTTTTCTATGGTTGTGACATGCATTTCATCATAAGTTTAGAGAGCTTTTATACTCAGCTGCAGTAGTATGCTTGTCGATCTTCAGACAGCCAGGTCATGGGTTAAAAACCACGAAAGACTGACTGGTATTTCCTGTCCTTTAGATAAAGGAGACATTTCATTGTTACATTATGTTTCTACATGTTAAGGATCTCTCACTGGTCAATGGCTACATGCATTGCTGCATATGAACAAAGACTTAATCTGAAGCCTTTCATCAGCATTAATATGTGCAGATCTAGAGGGGGGGGGGGTTGGGTTGTAGAGTTTGGAACCCCCTCCCCAAAAATTGGCAAAATATAAACCACCATTGGTCAATTATACTTAGATTCTCATATTATTATTTATTATTATGAGTGAAAGAACAACAGCATGCAGCTATCAGAGCCACATGTTTTAAAAGGTCTAGAATAGGCAGGTGTGATGACTGTTCTGCTTACAAAAAAAATACAGAAATCATGCTCAGGAAAATCAAGTTATCGTGATTTAAATCACATAAATTTCAAAATACAATTACTGTGTAGCCATTAGTGTGCTTTGGTGAAAATAATTACACACCGAGGACATTTTCTGAGTGAAAATCCAGGTGTGATTCGATCCTAACCTACCATCAACAGCGCACATGAAGAAGAACAATAATCAACACGACAGTAGCTTAACCCTTTCAACACCAGATATCGAAATAGACTAGCTAGTCCAGACAATAGAAAAGAGCATACCATTCTGATTCTTGGGGGTTGAAAGGGTTAAAAACGATGCCAAAAATAGACAACTTCAAGTTAAGAATTGGGTTCAATTAACTCTTGAATTAAAAGGAATAATAAGATAAAATTGGTTTAAAAAATATAAGAATTCAGCTTCAGACAAAGTCTCTCCAAATGTGGAAGTAGTGGGTCAGTAGGTGTATACTTCTTTATAAATTGTACCTGTTCTATAATTTTACTTCTGGGGTTTAAATAACACAATTTAAATACTGCTCCTATTGTCGCAAATGTAAAGAACAATTTAGTGGTCAAATTGATGTGAATTAACAACTTCAGAAAATGACTCTACATAAAAAGCGCTCTGAAAAACATTCATTCACATTCGGCATACTTTTTTGGAGTTCAATATTAGAAGAAAATTGGTCAAACACTCAGGACAAAGGGGGCTATTTAAAGTGATCCCGTGGTAAATTAGGACCTGCATGATCATGTGACCTGTTTCGATGTGACAGATTCAAAAGAATGGAGTGATTTTTATTTCGCATAAACACGCATCAAAACATGTACAATCTAGTATTACTTGTGTCAAAATATGCCGGTTAAAAAGATTGTCTTTCCGGAATACTGCAATCAGGCCCAAATGGATGTTTGTACAAAAATACACCTGTTACTAAAACATTAAATATCGGTATGATATGCCATTAAAATTCCAGGCAAAACTCTATTTCTGTCTCCTCTGTGGTGCATGTGATTGTTATAGTGACAGTGACAAATTCATGTTCGAGATGATAGCATATAATTAACACCTGTGATGTGACTAAGAATAACTTACCTGTACTATAGGACATCGCAGAAGATACACTCAGGTTGTCATTAATCTACGCGAATAGCTCACAACAATTAAGAATGCCTGTATCTTATCCAAACAAATTTATTTAGACCAACAATTTGTGACCCTGCATGAGCAGAATGCAAAGCTAAGCAAAATTGATAAGGCTGACCTTTTGCAACCTTGTCCACCCCACCCAAATCAACTTTGAAAAAAAATCAGAAAGAGGAAAAAAACCATACCTGTTCAAAATCCACAGGGCTAATAAGAGTAAATACTCCGGTTACAGCATCTAAATGAAATACATTTTGTCCATAACTAGACACCAGACTGTACGTCACTTTGCCATTGACGTCAGAGTCTGGATCTACAGCTTCAACCCTGCCAACGATGGTGTTGACCTCCGTATTTTCCTCGATATCAAATGAGTATATGGTACTGCTGAATACAGGAGCATTGTCATTTACGTCGGTGACAGTGATCTTGACGGTTGCTGTTGACGTTTTACTGCCATCTGAAGCTTCTACTGTCAGCCTATTGGTGGCTTTGGTCTCCCTGTCCAACGCTCTTGTGGTTGTTATGGATCCTAAAAATAGAAGGATATGTTGTTGGTGGGTTGTATTAATGTTTAAAGTCCCACTCAAGAATCTTTTACTAATAAGGAGACGCCACCATGTGTCAGTGAAGGGCAACAAATTTTGTCCATGCTCGAAATTTATGGCAGTAGGGCTAAGAGGGTTCTCAAACATATACCGACATCTACTACGACAGAGGCCTTTGATTTTTACTATCTCATATGAAGGACAGGAACAGCCACTGAACCACAACATGGCTCGAATTCGAACCCATGACCTCAAAATCACAAGGCAAACATGCTAACCACTAGGCCACAGCAGCCACTGTTGGTTTGCATTAGTTGCTGCAGGGGTTGGATAAATGTTTGAGACAATCTTTTCATCATAAAAAACAAATCAGGTTTGTGACATGTGACAAACAATAATATTTAGTTTCATCCCTCCACTTTGACTTGTTTCAGGACAAGTGGTCAGATGGACAGCTGGACAGCCAAGTGGACAGACAGACAAAGTGACCTCTTAAAGGGATTTCACAACTCCAATGGTAAATCCTTAAGGACCTTTATATGAATTCATGTCATTTTTCCATGACATTGATGCAACATTCAAATATTAATACCCCTCTTTCAAATTAAATGGACTCACTTCAAATATATTTGTCACATACTTTGGCTTATTTCTCCAAAAACACATCTTTAAAACATGTCTTTTATAAATTTATTATTATTTCAAATATATGTATATG
>JACSZP010029478.1:0-10411 GCA_016161895.1 Pinna nobilis
TAAATAATCATCGCAGTGACGCAACGTTTTTCTGCCGCAATTACCGCAGCAAGGGGATTAACAATACATGTACACGTATATATCAAAAACCGTACGACTCACAATCTACAAAATCTTTGTCCACGTATAATTGCCATTGATCTAGAACACAAAATAAGTTCGAGTTATCTTGTAATAAGTACAATCAGCTTCATCATAAGTCAGAATTTGAGGTGTAAAAAGGTGACAGTAGAAGATACCAAGGGGGCAATCAAAAATGAAAAAATCCAAAGGCAGGCGAAACTATGGCAAAACAAAAGAGAGAAAATAACACAAACAGCAAACAAACACAACAAGACGTGTAAAAGAAGAACCCCACCAAAAAGAGAAGTTCAGGTACTCCGGAAGGGTAAGCAACTCCTGCCCCGCGCGTGGCACGCGTGTCACATATTCTCGAACACAACACAATTGGTGACGTTGATAAACGAGAAAAAAAAACCGGACGGGACTAGGTATGCGACAAGGGGAACAAATTCCTCCTCAACTGTTTTACAGATTTACCATATCGATCGACCTATGATGGCACGCCGCGTCACATATCGAATACGGGAATACGACACAATTGGTGATGAGTCATAGACGAGAATTAGGTATGTGACAAGGGGGTCATATATCCCACATCATCTGTTTTACAGATTTACCATATAGATCCACAGGTAATGGTGGCATTCGTAAAACTTTCGAAGTGATGACTTTAATTTAACAATTAAGAACTCTTGGCTAAGCAGCTTCTTTGTTAGCAGCAACCCCTCTATCCAGGAAATCCTGATACTGATAGGAAACACATGCCTTAGAATATCTTGAATATAAAGTATCGCTTTCCCTATTAATCTAAACTCAGTAAATTACAACACAGTTAATGATACATAAATTTTTTAACAGAAAATTGCATATTTCGTCCTCATGGTACGCGACGCTAAGGAGTAAACGTTATGGAATATCTATATTACAAATGATGAGGACCTCCCTGCTCTTCGGCCAGCAGTGCCGAACATAGGCAAAATTTGTAGCCTTCACCGGCACACGGTGACGTCTCCATATGAGTGAAATATTCTTGAGTGGGACGTTAAATAACAATACCATACCATACAAATGATGAGGATTGTGTTCCCCTTGTCGTACACCATTCCTTTTGTCATTTTTTTTTATCGTTTACGACTGTCAACGGATTGGTCTTGCCTCCGGATTCGAGGCAAAGGGACACGACGGGTGTCGTGCGTAGAACAGGGGTTTCCTACCTTCCGGAGCACCTAAACTCCCACTAAGTTTTTAGTTAGGTTCTTATTCTTTTCATTTTATTGCAAGCGGGATATAGATCACTGCCTCTTCTAGCTTCAAATGACAAATAAGATTTGTTAAGGAATGTAAAGGGTATCCCTTACGTTATTCTCAACGGTCCACCGAAGAGCCTGTAGCCCTGACTCTATGCGCACATAAATCTGTTTGAAAATCATTTTCCTGTAAGCGCGATACTCCTGTGAAATAAAAGTTGTTAGATCTCCGTTTTGTGTGATGAATAACAAAGCTGTTTAAAATGTATGTTTTTACTTATTCTCTCGGGCTACCGTGGCCTAGTGGTTAGCTTGTTCGCCTTCCGATCATAGGGCCGCGAGTTCGAACCCACGCCGCGCTGTGGTTGGCTGTCTCTGCTCTTCGGATGATACAGCGAAAACCGAGGTCTTGTATCACAATAGGGTAAAGCACGCTAAAAAAAAAACCCTACTTTATGGTCATAAGTACCGAGCATAGGCAAAATTTGTCGTCCTACACCGGCACACAATTGTGTCTTAATAGAAACGAGGGGAACATTTATCAACAATATAACGACAACAACATTTGATAGGCTATATCCTTATAATAAATTTGTCTACTGTAGATGGTAACAATATCTATGCAATAAGCTGCATTTTGCGGATGGAAAAACAAAAATGAATGGAATCCAATCATTGTGTATCAAAGCGTAGTATTCAAGCCACTTGCTTGATCGACCCAGAATATGAAGATGTCTACAAGAAAGTACAGTGGAACCTCACATATAGACCACCTCACTTAGGTAACCAATTTCAGCCGGTCACTTGGGTGGTCTTAATGGCGAAGTTCCACTGTATAGAAATACTTACTCTCAACATTTCTTCTCCCAGAGTTTTCTCCTTGGCTTGAAGGTTTTCCAGATTATACCAAAGTTCTGAGGCTTTTTTTTTTACACAGAACGAAAATGATGCTCTTATGTTCTTTACATCCGAATCTTTAATTTTCCCTTTAGGTGCTTCCTCAAATGGACTCTGTGTTGGAAATGCTTCTTTCAGCGCCGATGGAAATTCTAGACATCTACTGTGATAAGCCAAGTATTTCTGAAAGATACCAAACATAGTTCATAATAGATATCAAGCATGGTATTACGACTTGGATTAAATATAAGAAACTAAGAAAGGCACTTATCTGGAATAAATATTAAACCGTATTTTTGAAATGTATTTGTTTTAAGTAATAGATTGAATTAGAATTCAAATTTTTATTATTTCTGAAGGCAACTGGGTCCTTTTCTGTATACATTTACCTGTTTGGTGTATAGGCGTTTGCTTGTATACAAAAAAAACGGACTTTTTTTTAGCAACAGGGTACCAAACACACAAGGTCATCGTTATAACTTTTCTTCCCACTAAGCCCAAGTTTCCATCCCCACTTAACCAAAGTTTTGAAATGTCTATTCCCATTTAGCCAAAATGGTTTATTCCCACTAAGCCAAGAAGTTTCATTTCCTACCCTCCTACCCAACCAAAACGGTTTATTCTCACTTAGCCAAAATGTGAACATTTCTATTCCCACCTAGCCATAATGTTAACATTCTTATTCCCACCTAGCCATAATGTTAACATTTATATTCCCGCCTAGCCAAAATTGTGTGCGGACACCATACAATAAGCTCTCTGTCTGTAACTTACCTCTTTTATATGTTGGATTTCCTTTATGAGGCGACAGTGTTGACCTATGATATTCCTCAGGGTTTTCTCTATCCCACAGACTTTGTCTTTTAGATCTTTATCAAATCTGTAAAAATGCATTTACATTAAATTTTAACGGAGTTACAGTAAACATAACTCTTTTTCTTTTTGTGCGCTATGAATGGTAAAGTACATCAAAATCAGGGGCCTCTGTGGCCAAGTGGTTAGCGTGTTCAACTGCGAATCGAAAGATCCGGGTACGAGCCGCGTAGCACCACTCCGCGGTTGGCCGTCCCTGTCTTTCGGATGAGACAGTAAAAACCAAGGTCCCGTGTCACAGTAGGCGTTGGCACGTTAAAGAATCCTCCCTGCTCTACGGCCAGCAGTGCCGAGCATTGGCAAAATGTGTAGCCCTTCACCGGAAATCACCATCTGAGGCCGCCGCGGTTCAGTGGTTAGCACATTCGCCTTCTGATCGTAAGCTCGTGAGTTCGACTCCGACTCTGCGGTTAGCTGCCATGAGGTGACGTCCATATAAGTGAAAATTTCTTGAGCTGGACGTTAAATTATAACATCACCAAGCAACCCAAATCACCATCAAAATACAATTTAATGATCAAAGCAAATGTTATATTAGATAGATTAAAAGATGAAAATCAAAATAAACAAAATTAAAATCATATAAGAATTTACCAAGCCTTGAAATCATTAATTTTTAAAATGTCCGGTTAACATGTGGCGTTTGTTGTATGTGTTCACGTGCCGTTGTCCCGGAATTATCCTCCCTTTTTAGCCACTGTTCTATCCGTTTAGAATAATTGAAACATTTGAGGCAATACATGTATTTTCCATACCACTAGCATATTTCTTCCCTTGAATTCTGGCTAGACTTGAATTCCCCCTTTCTCTGTTTGCAGCGTTTTGTTTCGGTTTTAGCAGTAGGCCTAGTAACGCTGTTTCACTTGTATTTACAAACTGGTCAATGCTGTGAAAAGAGAAATAAAACCGATATAAAGGCAATATTGAAATAAAAAGAATGTCAACCATATTTCTATATTTACTGCATAATCAAAAGGTTTATGAATACAAATTTCAAACAGTTTTCCTCAATGTATTGTATTTTTTCTTTATTTTTCCCTTCCTGCAACTCCTAAAGTTAGGAGATTTTCACTAAGAAACTTGGACAAAATAAAAATGGGATTAGTACTTGTGTATCCGGCGATAAATTGGTACCATAAGAGGGCGAAAACAAGCATGGGTCTTTCAGAGGTAAGCTTATAATGACTCGAAATACCTGATCTTGACTGTTCGATATTTTACAATCATCACACTCGTCGGATCCACATTTAATCCAGTTGATGGGCACTTACATGACCTAAAACTGTGCAATAATGACAAGACCTGTTTAATTCAATAATCATGGCGTATTGCAAGCAGGCTACTGACGTAAAGACTAGGGATAAAATTGGTACATTGTAATACAATTTCTACTGATTTATGTTGTTGAAAAAATGGCACTAATTTCTATAAATTGAGGACGGGGTAGAGAATCCCTTTGGGGTACTCGATAACCCTCCCCCACTTATTGGACGGGTGACCTTCGCACTAACACCGAGTACCGAAAATCACCCGCGATCATGACACAAATTTATATTTGCCCGATAAAAATTTCACCGCTACTTTTGATACGATATTCTTGTACTTTTAAAATGAAATGGAAGAATAATTAAAAAAAAACTAATACGTTTACAAAAAAAAAACAACAAATAAATAATACCTTTTTAAAAATAGATAAGTTTCCAGTAAATAAATGAATAAAAAAATGAATCCATAAATAAACAATTTAACGTCGAAAACCTCGCTTCGAATTTACTCAAAAGAAATTATTTATTATTGTAAAGCGCACTTTCTTTGCATTTGCACTTTTTATTTTCCTGTTATTAAAATAAAACACAAAACCAGACCTGTTTTAGCGTAATTGTTTACTTCAGTTTTTGTGAATATGGTGGGAGGATGGCGACTGCATTGCAATGCTGAAGTAAGCTTATTGCTTCAGTAGTGAAATAAAATAATTTCAATAGTGTACATACACGTACATTTATCGTCACTTTTATTGATGCAACTCAATATTATATAGCTCAATTTTCAAATACATGTACTCTTTATAAATTTAAAGCAATTTATTTAAATATTATTCGTAAAGCGTTTAAAGAAACTTTGCACAACAGGTTACATTTTTCATCCCTATCATGGGGACCCCGTGGTTCAGTAGTAAGCGTGTTTGACTATTTATCATGAGGTCATAAGTTCGAATCTGCGCAGAGGTGCAGTTGCTCCTGTCATTCGAATGAGACAAAAAAAACTAGGTCCCATGTTACAGTAGGTGTTGGCACGTTAAAGAACCCTCTCTAATCGGCCACAAATGCCTAGTATAGCTGTAGGTCATTTTAATTTTGCCCTTCACCGACATACGGTGATGTCTCCATATAAGTGAGAGATTCCTGAGTGGAATGTTACAACCAACCATATTTCATCAAGCACTTAAACTCTACATAATTGACCGATTGGCTGAAAAGAAAAATAGACTTACACTTCTCGTTTTATCATCATCATCCACAAAGATATAAATGTATGGCAGAACACATTTTAAAACACTTAAAGATATCCACATTAATTCGTTATTTTGAAAAGTCAAATACACATCCCCTCAAAGTATTATTGTCATTTGCTCCATTTTATATCCATTCTGTAGCAGTTGTTTAATTAATATCAGAGCAATTTAGATTTTAAAAAATGAGGATTTGATAGTATTTTTATATACAGTTGAATCTCGAAAACTCGAAGTGCTCGGGACCGGTGATAAACTTCGAGTTTTCAAAAATACGATTACTCTGCAGCTTAACGCTATTCCGCCGCCCAAACCCTTTAATTCACTCCCTTTCCTGGACAATGTTTTCATCACTCATTAATTTGGTAAATATTCTGTAATATCTTACCAATGTCGCCACCTTTAATTACTAAATAAACACTTTGTAATTACAATGTCTGCCAAACATTTGCATTTCAAAAGATTGAGATGATATTTCACAGGTATTTTAAGCTTTGGATTGTGAAATTTATTCGAGAGATCGAAAATTTCGCCCGTCGACGTTCGAAAGATCGAGACTAAATTTGCTTAATTTATTAAGGAAAAAAATCGGGACCGTCGTTTTACTTCGAGAAATCGAGAGATCGACGTTCGAGTTTTCGAGATTCGACTGTATTTTATTTTCATTTACATTTATGAAATTGTCTGTCTGGTATCAAAATGTAGTTAGATATGAAAAAATGTTCTTGTCTTAAAAGTAGCGGATAACTTCATTAGAACGTGACATGATTAACAATAACACACAAACAAACAAATTGATAATCAGTGATCAATTTCATTTGTACGAGTTACGTCCCTCCAGTCGGTTTAGACACTTTCATTATTTTATGGGAAATTTGCGATACCTTTAGAATTAAAATGTACTCAGAACTCCAAAGTCACTTGACAAGTATGCATGTATGAATTTCCGAATACACAGTGCAATAATTTATAATTTAAAAATATCTTAAATGGGGAAAATAAAACACACATGTGTAATAATTTATAATTTAAAAATATCTTAAATGGGGAAAATAAAACATCAGTAGTTGTCTTTCTTCCCACGGCTTAATATGTTTAGAATGATAGATAACTCTTACAAACATAGATAAGTACCCCAAAACGGCCCGTTTGTACATTATAACACATCGTCAAAATTATAAAAATCAAACCCTAACAGTTTTGCATTTTTTGGTATTTAAAAGACTGGTTTATCTGAGAGAAATTAATCGCTAGAATTCCTGACTCATCTTTTTACATCATATTTTACAGTTACCATCGATGTACCCCAGCAAATTTCACCGCGTCACAACGAAATCACTAAGATAGTGTTATATAAGAGAAATATATTATCCATAATGAAAATATTACCGGTTTACTGTAATAGCTGACATGCGCGGATAAGAGGATGGTCGAGGGGGTCTGGACCACCCCCCCCCCCCGGGGAATTTGCATAATATGACCAATATTGGCCCACCTTGGAAAATATCGACCTCCTCCCCCTCCTCGCATGATTGAAAAATAGAAATTGGATCCATAGATATTTCCTTATTGCTCACTTCATACTCATATTTCTATTGTCGAGCCATACTTGTAACTCTGTGTGTATTTTCATTCCTTCTATGATCAGAAGCTTACTCCTCCATGGCACCTGATCCCACCTCTTGGTCTGTGTTTGTCCTATATTCACCAAAGTATATATCCTCCCGATTCCTCTGCTGATACCTTGGTACTCCGCGGTTGGCCGTCCCTGTCTTTCGGATAAGACAGAAAAAACCGAGGTCCCGTGTCACAGTCGGTGTTGGCACGTTAAAGAACCCTCCGTGCTCTACGGCCAGCAGTGCCGAGCACAGACAAAATTTGTCACCCTTCACCGGCACACGGCGACGTCTCCATATGAGTGAAATATTCTTGAGTGGGACGTTAAACAACAACATGTAATTTTGTTGTCAAAACATACTCAAGAAATAAAGCGTAAACTGATAAAATGTGTACCATTTTACTTACTACAACTTGAAAAACAACCCCATTACATGACGATTTATGGATTGCAACTCTATATTTGAACTTTTTGTGAGAAGGGGGAAATCGGCTTAAATTTATGTACGAAAAGTAACCGCTTTAAATTTACATTCCCTTCGAATTATCCAATAGCATTTTAAATGTGCAATCAAATTTGTCGTATTTTTTTTAAATCATAGACGGACGCTTCATGCATAGGTAACACACACGTCCAATATGAATTGTCATTTCTTACCTTTAAAAAGGTTAAGACAAAAAGTACCTTTGACACCTGGCCAATGTTATTGTGTCGCAATTGAACTGTCTAATTTGCGAGCTATACACGCAATAATGCAGCGGATTATGATCTTTGTTTAATTTATCGCACATGCCAAATGCTGGTCACAATAAATCAAATATACACTAACATTCTGTGACCCGTGACCTCACGCGATCTCTGCTCATTCCTAACAACTGTCTAAACTTAAATGTACTTACTTATATACTTGTACTAGTGATGTATGTATAGGTGCATATGCGTCTACTTTACTTGGGGTATCGAGTATTTGGGGTAAATGTACTCGTTGGTTTCCGAGTTTCATGTAAACACTGTACAATACTCTCTTACATTCCTCATTTTAGAGTGTTATTCTTTCTTTCTTGCATTTTCGCTGATGATACTATCCCCTTTCACATTTAGATTTGTAAATTATCATCCACTCTAACTAGCTTGTTAACATCCGGAATTATGATGAAATAAGCGTTTATAAGCAGTGATATATAAACACAGAAGCCAAGGTATCAATAGCCAGGAGAATACGGAGACAATTACACATGTGGTGAATATTGGACAAACCCGGACCTCAGACAAAAACAGAGGTGGGATCAGGTGTCATGGTGGGCTAAGCTTTCCCTACTGATCGGTTACATCTTCCGCGGGTCCGACTTCAAATTTAGATGAAGTAATTGAGAGACGTTTTCTCGGCAAACTGGTAGAGTAAATTCAACAACCACAATTGATCAAGTGTTCAACATTCCAGTCATAATGAAACATTGCAATTGCAAACAGTCATTTAAGCGATCGTAATATTTGTGAAATGATTACATTATACATGATTTGTTATATCTTCATGACAGCAACTTTTCAGTGAGTGTAGTTAGCCTCTGTATAAAAATGATCATATTTAGAACATGGCCTGGCACATCAGACCTTCTGCGATATAAAACTCCCCATAGAGGCAAAATGGAACACCACAACCTGAATATGGAAGCCTCGTGATCGAAATCATCAAGTTTATCATACAGCTCAATTAATGTCCAGTGTTTCTATAGAGGGTAAAAATCCTATTAGGAATTGTTTGTGCTTGACTTCCTGATGACTTTAATTTCTACTTCATTTGCTTATGTTGCGTTCACCACATAAGTGTGAAAATTGGCATTATTTCAAATTGACAAAATAACATCAATGTATCTGAATGTCAAATTAAAGGCTACAGCTAGCTTTTTCTCCTTGTTTTACAGAAATCTCACAAATACAAATTATGTTTCTTTTATACGAGCAACTGTACAATATTGTTGACGTAAAATTGAAGAAAGTCCCTTTATATGAGAAATCTAAGATAATGACGGTCTTTACTTGGAAAACAAATGCAAATCCCTAACGGGGCGGGACCACGTGTCCGGAAGAAGCCAGCACCCCAGTTTGCATGCCACACCCGTCGCAAATGTTCCACGGGAAATGTCGGTAAAATGTCGACATCGGTTGAAAAAGTCCTATAGTCTTCATGTAAGTAACAAATGTAGTCACGGTAAGTTGATGTGATTATGCCAACAAACTATCTTTATCAACATGCACTTTGGATAATAATCTACATATGGAATGATTTGCAGAAAGTACTTTTTAATCAGATCGATAAAGCATAAGAATACCAACATGTGAATCTAAAAACTTGAATCCATGATACATGTATTTTGTACTAGTCAATTCAAGCCATTCAAGTATTGGCAAAATACTCAACAAAATAAATGATAATTCCGGCGGAGTGTTGGTCGTCAATACGTTTTCAGTTCTAGATTTAACGATCTGTATTTTTGCGTTTGTAAATCTTAAAGCATATTTACCTAGGTCCCAACTGTTCGCGTGGAGGTATTGACTTTTTCGAGTTTAGTCGACTGTTTTGGAGTTGATTTATGGACTCAGCTCTTTAAAAGACACATTTTGTTGTAGATACATTCCGAGGTGTAACTTTGCATGGGTTATTTGTGTAACGGCTGATTATATAGTATAGATTTTTAATATTGCCAGCTGTTAAAAGAGTGTGAACTATCCCTCATCTCAGACAAACTTGCAATGATACACATCCGGCATATAAAAGTCAACAAAATGAAAATAGAATGATGACAAGGTGTTTGAAACAGTCATACGGGAAATAAGATCAAATCGATGGGAAGAACGAGAATTTTTATTTTCTCATATATTCTTACTACAGCTGAACCTGTCCTGAGAAAACCATTGTCTTCAGAGACCATTGGTGGAAAACATCTTTTTATACGCCCGTCGAATGACGGGACGTATTATGGTATGGCGTTGTCCGTCCGTCCGTCCGTCCGTCCGTCCGTCTGTCCGTTAACTTTTCTTGTCCGGAGCATAACTCTTAAACCGTGCATGATAGATTCATCGAACTTCATACACATCAAGACCATCACAAGACGCAGTGCAGTGTTCAAGAACCATAACTCTAGCTGCAATATTTACAGAGTTATTGCCTTTTGTTAAAAATTTAATTTTACCTTTGTCCGGAGC
>JACSZP010029482.1:0-12483 GCA_016161895.1 Pinna nobilis
ATATATTTGCTTTGTTGTTTTAAGTTGTTGTTGTCGTTGTTAAAAGAATATTAGAAAGACTGATAACTCAACATTTTGCATATAAAAGATCGTTACATTTAAAATGTTCTTGTTTTTATTAATAATTTGTACCTCATTAAATGCTGTTATTCCCCTACTAACGTAATTTGAGTTTGACTTGACAACAGACGTACGGCGAGACTTTCAATGCATTGTAAGATTAACTTCTATGTAGTCATTTAACAAAAAGTTATAATTTTTGCTAGCAATTTGCTAACATCAATGTACACGTAATTCATTAAAAGCTGTTGCACTATTGTCCAGTAAGTATATTACAATTCCAAGTTACCATAATCGGGAAATGAGCGACATATTGACCACGTTAAATTTAACATATAAAATAAATATGCAAGTGGGTCCTACCCGGAGCGAAAATTTTCCCCTCCGTGGCACCTGATCCCTTTTCTGAGATTTCAGGGGTAATTCCGTTTCTTCCATTCACGCTGCAACATTTATGTATAACGGATCTACTATGTTATCTGCTGAACCTCCAAAGAATGTACTCTCCCAAATAGGATACCAAGGATTTTCATACTCTTTTCACAAAAGTTAAAAAACAATTTAGTTAAAATTACTCGTTATAGTACGTGATAAATTTTCGATCCATCTACTTTTGTGCATATTACAATACAATTAACCTGTTGTGAAGAAAGTTAATGTATTTGAACAATATATTAGATTGAAAATATACTTTCGTAATTTGGGTCGGGGGTCAAGTTGCAACTTGCTTAACCATATGTACATCAGCTTAAAATCATAGTCAGTGGTCATTTTTGAGACTTTTTAAAAATGGCATTAAACGTGGGCCTACATGAACGTATATATCTAAATTGCATGTTAAAACATGTGCCTGGATGTCTCTGTGAAGTTTTGTGTGATTGGACAACTGGAAAAGGGGCTTTTTGTCAAATGGTTTCTGTGATGGAAAACATACTTTATTTTTTAATTAAGGATCATGGATTAAGCCACGTCTGGGACATGAGGAGTTTCCCGGTCCTCTATTGATTACTCTTTGGTCTTTGACGAGATCGAGGAAGTTCAAAACGTCTTGTGTACACTACCGATACGAGTTTCACATGCAGTTAATACTTGAAACAGCAGGAACAGTCATGATTCTTTACACCATAAGGTAAAAAATCTAACCTCACGGAAGCGGCGGTGGTTTCTGCCCTTAGTATGATACAAGGAAAACCAAGATAACGAGTCAAAGTAGTATCAACACGTTCAAGAATCCTCAGTAATAAATGGCCTTGACTGTCGTGCACAGGCTTAAAACTTTCAGTGGTTTACAATATTGTATCATTTGTGTTAAAATTTTTGGTATTGAACGTTAGATAACAACAACAACAACAAAATGTTAAATACACGGCGAAAATTGAAGGACATGCATATAGAATTGTATGGTGTTACGTCACAGTGACTCCCGTATTAGTGACGAATAGACGTATAAACGTTTTTTCTTCTTACTACTAATTTTATGCTCATAGAAACAATGTTTAATGGGTACATATTTTTTGTCTTTCTGCCTGTCTGTTTGTCTGCAAAACATTAACATCTGCTATAACTTCTGAATGGTAAATGAAAGGACTTTCATATTTTACATGTGTATTTCTCGAGTCAAGACATTTATGTTGGCAGATAAATTTTTGACCTCGTGACCTTGACCTTGTGACTTTGACCTACATATGACTAATACTACGATATTCTTAATAGCTGCTGTCTGGGATTATCATTGTTTCACAACCTATCTTGTTTATTATATAAATGGTAGATTCCTGGTAACGAATGAAATATTTGATAATCAAATGTAGAATAGTGTCAAAAAGACGATAAGCAACAACTGTTTCTTTTACTTTTATTTATTATTTATATAACTCTCTTTAACTTACATACTAATTTTGTCGATGATGTATATGAAATATCTCTAATACACTCAACATAAAGACTCAAACACACGTAACGCATTAAACATAATATCACGGTATCAAAATAAGTAGCAGGTACTTGTATAATACTGATAGTACTGAATTGTAGTACCTACAGGTGGCGCAATGAATATCACGAGTGACTCAAAATGTTTCTATGAGTACAGGAAATAAAAAATGTCCGACATCCTACAAACTTATAAATATATGCCTATCTCTTAAGTACAACATTCTTTCTCCTTCATTATTATATTTCAATTAAGTCGTTGTGACAGGCTTGCCATTTACTGGCTGACATTATACTATTTTGAATATTCGTGGAAAGCGCTGCACAAGTCGTTAAGTACGTGCATATATGAATATACTTTCTATTTCAAACTTATAAGTGCATATATAACACTCCGAACCCGAACGCTTTCGTTGATTTCGGGATTTGGTGAATCACTTTGGAAACTAAATACGCCTTTGATAGGAATGATGATTAAATTGATGGAATTGGTTGTAAAATAAAGGATGAAACATTCTATAACAATATATGATGCTTGGATTTCATGTACAAATACTCCTGTTGTGGCCGTCGCCATCGACAGACACCATTCACACATTCATATAGACATCCTACACATACTCATTAAATAGCATGAGAGTTATCTCAATGTCTTGTGCGTCTTTTTGATAGATATTTGAAGCAATCCTCCCTTGAGTCCACCGCATAGACCAGCTGAAATTCAAGTTAAATTTTAACCTGTCAGTGTTTTTGCTGGACATATATCGATTACTCAATTTAGAAACTTCACAATCTATCTCAATATTTTCAAATTAGGAGCGGAAACGGAAGTCTTGGAGATTTTCTTCCGGTATACACACTTGAGCGCTTGCCGAACTCGTTCATAGAGTAATGTAGTCTCTAGTCATATGGCTGACATCTGACAAAGGCTATCCACTTCTTTTTATGTGGACAATATTGTCCAACACTAGCATTATCGTTGTACTCGCCTATGAGATCTGTTCTTTTTTAGTTTATCAATCTCACATTCTCGACAACAATTTACTCTAACGAACAGTCGTTTACAGTGTCCTCGCTTTTTTAGTACACGACACACACGATCGCTCATCCTGTTATTTTTACATATTGATCGTTGGAGTTCTGAAAAAGAAAGAAAAATATATTAGTTATCAACAATGCAACAGTTGTTATGTTCGCGTACTCTATCTATTGGTTATCTGAAATAATTCTTGTTATTCATAGTAATCTTGTACATAATTAACTGTATAGTTTATTGGGGAAAAGGACTACTGCATTTTCTTTTACGGAAAACATTGTTAAATATGAATCTTATCAATCGATAACTGAAGATGAATGATATACGTGCATTTGCAATCAGCATAAATTTTCAAATCAAATCTTTTTTTAATTTGAAACTTGTCTTACGTCTGAAGTCTCTCTCTCTCTCTCTCTCTCTCTCTCTCTCTCTCTTTCTCTCTCTATAAGCCACATACCTGATTTTTCCTCAGGACACGCTTGTTTATTGCACTCTTGCCCTTCATCAGGTCTTGTACTTAAGCCACATCCCGTTGTTTGTTGTTGGGAAGTAAGATTAACACATTGGACCACACGTATTTGCTCACCGGTGCCACAAGTTTTTGAACACTGTAAATGAAAGATGCAAATATTTATTTTCAGGTATGTGTTTAAAGTCAAAATCAACATTTGAATCAATATTGCTATATTTTTCTGTCTTATGTCCAAAGGTATTCAGACTTCTTTTCAATCAACGAAAAATACGCGCCTACTCCTTATACAATGAAACTCGACCACTTGATACGACTGAAATTATGTCGATTGCAGCATTAACCAGGTGAGGAGCTCGAGGTTTGATCTATAATTGGTTTTTAGAATCATAATGTACTAAACGATTTTCACAATGATTATACGCACTGAGAAACGGAACCTCAGTTGGTACTGTCTTACCGAGGGAAAGGAAAACGAGACGCAACGGCACAACCACTGAAACTAAGACTAGGACCCTAAGGTTTCACGGCGAGCATTATTTAACAGAACTCCGACGGACTCTCGTATGCAGTTATCAAAATTAAGAACTTAGACAGTAATAGTCATCAATACATATACTTCGTCTCATGGTTGTCTTACCTTACTCCACTGGCCGTGAATCCAGGCCAGGCAATCTGGATTTCTACACGTTCTGATACGGGAGGGCCTATGTTTTGGATCACAGTAACTATTCTCAGGGCATTTCACGTCCCTTCTCTGGACAGCTGTTCCACATGTAGTTGAACACTGCAAAATGGAAAAATTCATATAAGTGTTGTCTAGGCTAGGTTTTTATGGGTATTTTAATTACTTTAAGATTGAAATATATTTCAACGATTTCACTTTATATTAAACATTCCTCTTGTAGCACGTTCTTACTTCACATAAGACACATAAGTTATGGTAATTCTATTACCATCCTATTCATTATTTCAAAACAACACAACGGTTGTGCCCCTGCTTCATATACAAAAAACATAGATTATTGGAAGTTTTTCAAGTTTAAGAGGCGTAACTCTAAAACAAAAGTTTGGGATGGTAACCAAATGTGATCATAGCAGTCACATCCTCATAATGTATCTGTAAAGGCCATTTTGATATATGTCCCAGTTGTATAGTGAACTGAAACTATTCTGGCCGGTCAATAAGCCAACAGACTGCGGAAAAGCAATTGATATGCCTGACCTTGTGGAAAGGGGACTTCAAAATGTTGTCCTTAGGCCGAATAAATCACCTTTTATGCTAAAGTACAGGCTAAACGTGTTTCATAAAGGAGCTTCAAATCGTGGTGCGAATTCGGATGAAATATTAATAATTGTAGTTCGGTAATATTTAACTTTTATACGTTTGAAGGCTTGGCTCAGTCTAAACACAATCCCACTATTTTTTTCATTTTAGTGTGTAAGACAGCAAAATTTAAAAAAAAAAACTACACAATGAGGAAGTTAAGCTCTTGATTTTACTTACAGCTGACCACTCTGACGCCTGCCACTGTGCGCATATCTGCCTATTACATGGGCGGATCGCATTGGGTTTAGTTAATATGTTACATCTTGCTGTATGGACTTCCTCGTTTGTCTTTGAGTTGACACAAAGCACAGGTCTTGTCTGTACCCCTCCTCCACATTGTCTCGTGCACTGAAATGTAGTGAACAATAATAATAAAAATTACTGTTATAATAAAGATAGTTGTTTTGACTTTCAATGCATTGGCAAAAAAGAAAGGCCAGTTTGAATAATTGTTGAATGACCGAAACTCGAGTTGGTCCTAATCATTAACAAATTACTTATTTTTGTTCAGGGAGCCCAGTTTAAAAATTTATCTAGACAGTTGTCTGTATGAAAATATCACGTAAAATGTATATTGCATTTCTTTAACTCATTTGCCCCTGAAATGGACTCTTCTTTACATCAATCATTAGGCAAATCCAATTGTGTCTTCAGAGGTGAATAAGTTATGACAAAATGAACGCATCAAAGAGGTGTATATAATTTATATTCCAAAATGATGACACGTAAAATCTTCCTGTCCGTCATATCGTACAAAGAATATCATCTAAAAAGGTCAAAACAATACAAGAGATTAAGTCACAGCTAATCAATGTTTATATATTTATTGTCTATTGTTATATTTCTATCATTCGTTAAAGATCTATTGCTACATCCAAAATGACCCTTACCACTGTCCAGTTTCTCTGCGACCATTCAAACACGGAGGCTACAATAGCACTTCCTGGGATGGAAGGTGCCCGTAGCCTATTCTTTATAATTTTATCCATTGACATTGGTGGTGGATCCTTAGGGGGAAGGAGAGGACCCATTCTTCCTCCTCGAATTCTTGACAAACGGGTAATGTCTGATAGAGAAACAGAGGGTGCTTTGTCACCCTTGTTCTTTTTGCCATGTCCATGACGATGGTGGTGGTTAAGTTTCTCCTTTTTATTTTTCGAATTTTTCATCCCATTTTTATTACTTTTTAAAATGTCCTGTTTTTGTGGCGTTGTATTAGAACTTTGACTTGTTATCGAAGATGAAACTGTCGTCTGCTCTCTCGTGCTACTTCCATTGATTACTTCTGATTGTTGTTTGTTCTTTTTGTTGTCTTTATCTTTCGTTTCAGAATCACTTCCGAGTAATACTTGCCTCTCTGGTTCCCCAGTTCCACCCTCCGCTATTTCAAATGTCTGATTTCCCAAAACTACTTTTTCTACAATATCATTTCCAGCACTTCCATTTGATTTCCTTTCCCCAACTTTCTCGGAATTCTTAGTTTTAGTTTCTTTAACGATAGATTGTTTTATTTTCAAAGGTTCATTCAGTAACTGGCTATCAACAATATTATTATTGTGTTCACTTTTGTCATTTATATCAGAACTGCTGAGCTGATTTGATTTTGTGTTGTTATGTTTTTCCTCTTTGTTAAATAAAATGTCCGATTCCTCTGCAATATTATAAATGTCAATGGTTGTCATTTCACTCATTGATTCAGTTGTTACTGGAACTTTCACAGTTGTAACAGAGGGTGTGGTTGGACAGTCTCCCATGTTACAGACTCCTTCATTGGTTGGTCTTTTATCTACGTTACATACAGCGCTCCAACGACACGTGATAATTCTGTGTCTGACGCCTGCACCACATGTAGTATTGCACTGCAAGTAGAGTAAAAGTACATGTAAATGATTTCATTATGCAAGTTTTAATATGTAGACATACATATAGACATACAAAGGCTTATATACAGTGAGTTTTTTATAATCATGATGGAAAGAATTGTAAATTAATACACAAACTTTGCTGGAACATCTTTTAAAAAGCGACACTCACCTGCTAGCACAAATATTCATTATATAATTACATGTATAATTATTACAAGGCCGACATGACTCGTTGGCTAGCCTGTTTGCCTTCTTTCATGAGGTCATGGGTTCGAATCCACCCCGAGATGTAGTTTGCTTACTCATAATGAGATAGTAAAAACCGAGGTCCAATTTCATTGTATAATTATGTCGACACGTTAAAGAACATGCACAACACAATGACCACAAGTACCGAGCACAGACAAAATTTGCCGCACTTTACCGGCATTGGTGACGTCCCTTTATAAGAAAAAGATTCTTGAGTCCTAACTAATATCAATCCAAAACATATGATCGACCTCACCTGTGACCATTCTCCTACGGCCCATTCTCCACACTTTATATTAGTACAAGGAACTGCAGTTCTAGGTTTCGGATTTTTATCACATCCAATCACCGGGTCCTCGCACGTCACTGATCTCGTCTTATTACTGCAAGGGTTGTCATTACACTAAAATGATAGAATTAATATCTTTAGTGTGTGTGTGATTGATTATTGAATTGTACACATTAACAACAGTCCTCTGTAAGGACCAAGTTCTTTGAAATCATTAAAAAGTAAGTTTAGGCCAAAAATAAAAATGTGTAAAGAGTGGTGTAAAACAATTATCTATAGCAATTGCAATACTGTGTATGTAAACACTACCCCTATAGCAAACTTACATCATCTGGGGTTTAACTTTAATTTGTTTAGTCATTTGCATATTTCACATTATAATGATAAGTTGATTAGTCAAATGTTCTGTAAGTAAAATGAAATGAATCATGCCTATATTAAAATGAAGAATGCATACTTCGGACCATTCGCCTGTGACCCATTTTGCAGTTCCTGGGCAAAGTTGTTTGTGATGACATTTCTCAATTTCTGTTGGTTTTTCTTCTCCTTTACACGACTTGTCCTCAAGAGCTATTTGTTCGTCACTTCCTAAACTGCGCACGCAGATTACCGTTCTTCTGTGTACGCCATTTTCTCCACACGAAACGGAACAATGCTGCCATGGACCAGCCCACCACCTTCATGATAAGAGAAACAAAATTGCTTGAGTGTTTTTCTTTTTTGGATATTTTAACCCTTTGAACACCTTAATTGCATAAAGTTAATTGACTTTACGTTCAGTAATTAAAGCAAGTTACTTACTATTTCATTCCTTTTTTATATATTTGTTTTATCTATTTGTTTTATCGTTTTCTACAGTATTTTTAAGTTTACTTTCACTTTTAATCTTAATCATGAAGGTATTCCGGAACTATTTTTTAATTTGTTTTCTTTGATAAAGTCGGTCATTTACAGATCTTTGAAAGTTATTTTGTAAATATTTGGATAATAAAACATAACACTTACAAAGAAATTTACCCCCTTTATGACTACAGACTCTTCAAACAAATTGAGTAATGCATGTTGAATATATACATATTTTCATAGCAATGTTTGAAGGAATCGCGTCTACTTCCCATTACAATCTATGCACAATTGTGAAGAAAACAAACCTTTGAAGCGTGAATCTATCATCGATGTGAAGATAAGGAGAAGAAAGTAGATAAAACACATCAAACACCACCGAAAGGTACGTACAGTGGAATCTCGCTAATTATTCCAAGTGACTGGCTAAAATTCGTCTGATTAGCGAGATGATCTACTACTGAAGTTGATATAGACTTGAGGAGTAATAGACAGACTGAATTTTATGGTGATTAATGGTCTGATTAGTGAGGTGGTCTCCTACGTGACTCTGGAGCGGTCTCTAAGCGAGGCTCCATTGTATTCCTTTAGATTATAATGTACTTCAGATAAAATATTGCGCAATAATACGAAGATTTTGATTGAAGTAAGTTGATTGAAAATATTTCAGACTAGGGTTGATATTTTGAAAATATACTTTGGTATGAGATCATACCGGTACAAATTTTACATTGAATTTTATATGAAATAATTGTTATTGATATCTTTAACATACCTTGCAGGGCAAAGATGGACATTACAAGCTCTTTGTCTATCGTCTGGTTTTGTGGTAGTGTTACAATACACATCATCCACATTTCCCGCCTCTTTCTCTACGCAGACAACCTCAGCCCTTTGAGTACCTATCAAATTCACAGAAAGTAATAATGTTTATAGTAATTCACCCTTAAAATTATGTCTAAAGACGCAAAATGGTGTGGCAACTTTTGTTCTATTTTCTAAAAGTGAAAAGGTTTAACAATCTCAAAACATCCAACATAACTCATTAAAATATCAAGAATGCATCATGACGCCAAGAAAATTTGATAGATAATCCAGCAAAGCGGGATTGGTCAATTGGAAAATTGGTACAATCAGTAGCGCTAAAATACTACATTTAAATACTGTAAATCCGGTTTTATTCGCGAGATTTTTAATTTTCGGGTAATTACGCGAGAGCACGTACTCGCGAAAATAAAAGTCTCGCTTAATATTCAACCCTTAGAAAAATGCTCAATACAACATAAACTTAGAATACTTAGCTAGCAAACACGCAAAAATATAGTGTCGCGAATAACTGCATGATTACCAATTCGCAAAAATAAATTTCTGGATTTACAGTATGTCTCAGGTACGTAAATGATCGACCTACCTCCACCACAAGAGGAAGTACAGTGAGTCCAGTCCATATACTTCCATTCAAAGTGACGAGGTCTAGTATCGGTGGCATTTTGTTTTGGTACAGTGTATTCGAACATTACTCCTGGGTTGTGCGACTGAAGGAGCAGCTGCAGAAAAGTGAAAACACGGTGACATGAAGGCATTTTCTTTCCTGTATGTACTCTATTTGCATTTTATCTATTTGTTTCAATACTTAAATATTTTTCCGATTAGAAAACTATTTATTAGATAAATTTATGGCTTCCCAGTAGTTATGTACTACTGGAAAAAAAAGCAAGATGTTTATTGATTACATTAACGAAATGAACACAGAGTGAAACCTGTCCTTAAAGACTACTTTACATTTTTTTCAAATAATCATACATTCAGCATCTGTTAAGAAAGAACACCCGTCTTGAAAACCCGTATATGGTTGGCAGAAGGAATTGTCTGTCAAGACAGTATCCGATGTACATATTTCACGCAAATTTTGAAGTTTTTTATTTTTTTTATTTTTAACTCACCATAATGTGAAGCGGTTCTTTTAAGGGACCAACAGCTTCAAATTTCTCTTTATTACCAACTCGTTGATAGTGGACGACTGTTCCCGCCATATCATAGTCACCTGACCATTGAATGAACCAATGACCATTAAGGTAATATTCTCCATTATCATTCTGCACTGCCAGGTAGTTGTTTGCCTCTTTGATTTCCTCTACGCGAATATTCCTGGCATGTTTTGGTATAACTGTTGCTTCAACGTATCCTTGGAAAATAACAACAATATTTCACGTCAAGAGAGTAAACATAAACATATTATTTTAATAACAGAATAAAATATGGTGTACTCAGGTCTATTATATAAATGACTTCATTCTAAACCAGAGAAAGCTCCAAAAAAGATCCTAACAATATTTCATTACATAAAAAGTGAAACGATTTTATGCTATGCTTGAAGGATATATTGCCATTCAACTCTAAAATTACTTTGCGTAAGGAAACTGCAAAACAGAAAGTGTTCTTACATAACACATCTGCTGACAAGATCATGTAATAGACATTAAGCAAATGCGATTCTGCATATCTCGTAAAATAACACGTACAGCCATTTTTTCTTGTGCATGTCTTATTTCAGCTCATCTTGACACGGCGCCTAGTAGGAGGAAATATCAACGTAAACAACGTAAGTTTATATTAAAAAAGTCATTGACTAGATATTTACCAAATCCTTGAGTTTCATTGTATTGATCTTTGATTGTTTCGCAGGTGGATCCATCACCATGGCACACACCACAGCGATCTTCTTTGGCAGAGGAATCTATCTCCCAATCGCAACCTATGTGCTGAAATATAATGGACTCTTCAATCGTTTATCAAAAAGGATTTAGTTTTCTTAAAATTGCCGATATGTACCGGCAAAAATGATCATATACATGTACAGTCTAACCTGCCTAAGCGACCCACTGAATTAAAGGAAAACCTGTCTTATGTGACCTTAAACTTTTTCCTATATAAATCACCTGAATTAAGAGACCACCTGTCATATGTGACCCTTTTTGCTACTTCCCTTGGACGGTCTCTTAAAACAGGTTAGACTGTACATAAAACATGATTCATATGAAAACTACTTTGTGAAAACATTTGGCAATACAAAAACAAACCCTGTAATGCTTTCAATTCAATTTCCAATTATTAGAGTTTGCTGATCTCGTCTATAGTAGAGTGAAGCATATACAGCATAATTATAACATGTAAATCATAGATTGAATTTTCTTGTATTTTTGTATTCTTCTAACTATAGAGATTTACAGATGATTCAATTACGCTATGCTTAAATTGTTAAGGGTATTTTTTTTATTTTCGTCTTTACATTTAACGGGGCATGAATGAGGTCCAAAAAGGATATACTCACTCGGCATCGTCCACTGATACACATGTTCCGGGTCCCAGCTGTGCATGGCGTCCCATCTGTGACGATATCTCTCAGCATAACCGAGAAAAACTTGTTCCTAGGTTTGCAGTGTAACTGACAAGGAGTGGCTGGTGAAACAAATATGAAAATACAATACTATAGATCAGACAGAATCAGATATATGAATATGTTTAACTTTAATCTCCACCTGAAAATAGAACATCAAGAAATATTCTGGAGACACATTTAAAAATGTGTTTTCCGTATTGTTTCTCATGTGGTATACGATGATTATGAGAATGACTAATATAATGACGACGATGGCGACAATAATGATGATATTATTATAATGACGACAATGATTATAAAGATAATGATGATGATAATATGTGATCAACCATGAACATTTTGGACCAAATGAGGTACTTGATCTAAATTGAGATTTGTGTCTTATATTATAGCCATGACTTTCCTTAACACAAAAAAGTTTTACTTTTACACTCCATGTGGTTAGAGAGTTATAACCATGTTTATGTGGGATGGCAAAATGATAAAGTGCAGTATCAGAACAAGACTAAGAATAACCCAGCAGTATAAGAGGACCGAGTGGTTTAGCGTGTTCGACTTCGAATCGGAAAATCCGGGGTTCGAATCCGCGCAGCGCCACTCCGCGGTTGGCCGTCCCTGTATTTCGAATGAGACAATTAAAACCAAGGTCCCGTGTCACAGTAGTTGTTAGCACGTTAAAGAACCTTCCCTGTTCTATGGCCATCAGTGCCGAGCATAGGCAAAATCTGTCGCCCTTCACCGGCATATTCTTGAGTGGGACGTTAAGCAACAATACAACAACAAAAGTATTAGTAATTATCATCAATTGCAAATATATTCACATTTAATCTAGTTACACTAATCGTTTTTAGATAAATTATATTTGATACACATTTGTACGTACCGGGAGTATTTACCGCTTCCCATTCATATAAACCATTTTTGAAGGGAATATAATTGAATTCTTCGCATTGCGCTTGTCGAAAACTCTTCTTCTTTTCTTGGCATTGCTATGAAATAAAATAATTTCA
>JACSZP010029485.1:0-10984 GCA_016161895.1 Pinna nobilis
GAGAGAGAGAGAGAGAGAGAGAGAGAGAGAGAGAGAGAGAGAGCACTCAAACATCCTGCATTCTGCAAACGCAAGGACAGCAGATATATACAGAAAATTGTTTGTAAAATGTTTCAGATCGTAATTGATTTATGGCGGTAGTGTCGCGAGACCCGCTGTTTCAATTTCCACTTCTTGTCGCTAAAATACCCTGAT
This sequence comes from Pinna nobilis, assembly GCA_016161895.1. Classification (NCBI taxonomy): domain Eukaryota; kingdom Metazoa; phylum Mollusca; class Bivalvia; order Pterioida; family Pinnidae; genus Pinna; species Pinna nobilis. The sequence continues at coordinate 196 of JACSZP010029485.1, forward strand.
TGCAGCCCAGCGACTCCATCACATGTGGGTAGACTAAATAAGGGATCAGTTTTCAAAAACTCAAAGCTTTACGCAAGGTAGTAATTTAATTATAATAAGATTTTAATACTTTTTGAAAGGTGAGTCAATAACCGATATGAAGCTATACATGTATCTAGTTCGCGTATACTTAGAATTTTTTCTGATTCAAATTATGAACGGATACTTCTATCAAAGTATCCGGCGAGGTTTTGCATTTTGTTTGTGAACTTTTTCGGTTGAACCCAGATTCAGATTGGTGTCCACAGAAATCATATTATTAATCTTAATTTCTTTCTCATTATTTTCTCTCATAATAGATGAAATATTTGACATAATTTGGTTATCAAATTCCGGAATTATAAATGGCTGGAGCATGACCTTAATCATATGATTACGGTTTCGGGTCAGACATTTAGATTTATGTTCATACTATTTGACAGAGCGGTCAGCGGAACGGACGGGCACCTGGCGTTCCGGATGAATCTAAAACAAAGGCAAGAGGCTCAACTGCATATGTCCATTTAATCACTTTCAACACGTGCTATGACCTTGGTCAGATTGTTAACCCCGCTCTAGTGTTTTTTGTTCGTTTTTCACGTAGGATTTTTGTTTCTTTTATTGTTGTCTCCATGCAATAATATCAAATACCAAGGCACATAATCATAATAATATAACATAAATATAAATAACTTTTTCAGCTGACCCTGAGACTGGTTTTAATTTTTTTTATTATTAATAATTTTGCAATAATTGTCTTATCGAGATTATTATGAAAACAAATTTTATTACGGCTTTTCGTAAAGAAAGAAAAAATTGGTTTTATTGTGTCTCCCATTCTCGGTGGTTTTTTCCCATATCCGGTGCTTTTATTCTGCGCGATTGTCACATTTTAATTTTACCTCATTTGAAAATATATAGTTTATATCTACTCATATTTATTCAGTTTTAATGTTTTTGTTTGACTGTTTATTTCTATTGCTCTCTCTTCTTTTTCCCCTTTCACTCTTTTAAAAGACTGAATCTTTTGTTTTGACAACCTAATTTAAGACTTAAAGAATAAAAATTAAACAAAACAAAAATTATCGAAACTCCCTCTTTACAGAATATTAAGCTTCTGTTTAGTCGCAGTCATAATTCTGCGTTATTTCTAACATCCCACTCAAGGCTATAAGTCGCCCAGACACGGTTTTATTCCAAACATTATTGTTACACTCGAAAAAAAAAATCTTATTTAGATAAATGAGTAATCTCCCTTTGAACGTAATGCTACATAATACTCTTCGAAAAAAAAAATGTTCGTATAGCTGCAGTGAAAATTGGTTAATTCCTCAAGATAATGTCTGTGCAGCAAAATAAAAAACAGAAGTAAGGAGAAAAGAGAAAAAGACAAATAAAAATATAAATGCAATAAATGAAGTAAGATAAATCAATTGATAGATAAATAAAAGTACTAGATTATAGACCTGTAAATGAATATTATATTCGGATAAACAGTGAACAAATAAGAAAGCTAGAATTGAATGTTTCAATGATTAAAATTATCAAATAAATGAATCTGTAAATGTAAAAGAACGAACTGGGGTAAAAGTTTAAAGATAGATTCATTAATAAATTAATTTGTTGAAAAATAGATGAATACCAAAAATATATAAGCAGATAAATAAATATATATAAATGATTGAATTAATAATTAGAAAGTCTTCCCCGAACAGAACGAAGTACATTGTATCTAATGCTACTTTATATTTCTTTTTGTACCTTTTATAAACCGATGCATCGGCGTTTCTTATTTGTCGGACAACTTCTTCAACTTTCCATGTGAAATGTTCCGTCGTTTCCCACGTGCGTTGATTCACTGAAATGTAAACAAACAACAAAATGAAAGACTAAGCAAATCGACAAAGACGATATAAGTTGAACAGACGAATCAACAAATACATATTACTTTCAGGGAGAGGGTAATTTAAAATAGTACCTCCACTGCATAACACCCTAGTATCATGTTCATACGTTTTTGTAAGACCCCCGGTAAATCCAAAAGTATGAACATGATGGTAGTAATAAATGTAAAAGCCGTAAGTTATAAGAAAATGAAGTGGCATCGTTAGAGTGCTCATTTTAGATTACTTTTCTTCAATTGAATATTTTTAACGATTTCTTAAATATTTTAACCTAATTACAGCATTTCCAGAGATAAAAATAGGCGCACCTACCTTCTGTTCTGTTGAAATACTTTGACAAGTTTGATAACAGCAACAGACCACAAATAAATGACCACAGAATCAAATTCCAGACAAAAATCAGAATAAATAAATTTGAAAACAAATAAATAGTGAAAAAGTAAATATATAAAATTATTATTTAAATAACTAGTTCTAAGAAAAAAAAAACTTGCGTTGAGAAGTAAGAAAATGAATAAAAAATGCATTAACTCAACTTATAACAAAAATATATGGGAGGAAATATTTTGGGGTAGAAAATAAATAAACAAATAAATAAATGCATTTCTAAATAGATAACTTAATAAGTAAATAAGTAGTTAAATAATTATATAAATGAATGGCAATATACGTTAAAAATTGAGTAAATGAATAAAAATAAACAGATCGATAAATCAGGACAATAAATAAATGGATTTAATTTTACATGAAATTCATGAATATATAAATCAGCAAATCTATACGATATATATGTACATGTCTATAGAACATGAAACAGAATTTTTTTTATAAAGATAAATAATCTTATACTTATATGAGTAAATGTGTAAAGAGGCATGTGATTTTTTTTTCAAGCGAAATAGATGTTCAGATATGCTTATTTTTTTCAATCCAAATCACTTGCCAGTTAGATAAATTTGTGCATAAAGATGGTCTAGCAAGATCGTGTCCGTTTATAAAATAAATGTCAGAATCTACAGGGAAAATGTAAATAAAAATAAATAAAAAAAAAAAAGAAAAAGATAAGTATAAAACAAGGATACAATAATAATTTAATTTTGTGATGAAATAAACAGAAAATAGACAAACCATGTTGTAATTTCTAAATTCTCCTTTTACAAGGATACATGCAAATATTGGGACTGCGTAGCTGAACATTTTATTTCAGTTTATTTATTTATTTTCATTAATTAATTGCTTTGAAGTAGATTTCTCGCCAAGTTGGACAGGGGTTCCAGGGCTTGAGGCAAAGCAGGTCTTCTAGTCTTGCAATATTTGACATTGAAAATTCGAGGTTCACATTAATAGTCAGAACGTTAGAAAAATATTCCGCATTTCCTCAGTGGCCAGTGACGTTCGGTGATGTCTCCACAGAAGTAAAATATTCTTAATTTAGACCGGTTTAACAAGAACACAATAACTACAAAATCCTTCATTCTAGGTCTCCCATGGTATATACGCCTGAGGCTAAGAAAGGCATGCGCCACGGGGGGTTGTTGTTGCAAAAACTTATGAATTATTATGAAAATGTTACTTTTTTCATATGGTATTTCTCTTTTGTTCATTCCTTTCATCCTACTAAAATCTGGACGTCATCTACCATGATCCGATTTTCCTTTGAAACAAAACAGGAAGGGGCTGTCGCCCATACATCACATGAAATCGACATCACTTTACCCACTTCCTCGCAAACTCGAGTGGGAAGAAAATTCTACAGAAAAATAACTTCAACATGTTCTGTGCCTCTTACATTTGGCAGCGAGAACGTATATATGACAGGTGTGAAGCCAAGAAAAAAAAACTTCCACTAGAACATATGCAAATGAGATTTACATGTATGTGAAAATGTAAATTAAGAACGGCCCATAAATAAATTAACGCACAGCTAGGCAAAACATGAGTTTACACACATTTTTTGAATAAATAATTCTGCCGAAACATACTCTGTTACTGTATGCAACATGATAGGAAAATTAACACTGCGAGAAAAGTATTCTTCATTGATAATTCACACAACTGCAATATTTTGAAAAATCGCACTTATTTAAGTTTTTTTGTTCATTATTAAAACACTATTTATAAAGTAATTTATCCTTTTTAAGTGTTCCAATTTACTATGGCAACACAAAACAGTCAAATCTGTCAATTTCCATCCTCCTCTTGTAAAAAAATAAAAATAATAATAATAAAAAAAGAAAAAAAAAATTGAAATGAAGAGGAAATATATGAAACCCCCCCGATATCCATCTGTGAATTTGCTTCAAAGATGACATATGTTTTCATTATAGGTGTACCTAGAGACTCATTTTTCAGTTAATGATTTTTATGTCGTGTGTTTTAAGAAAAGAATTAAATGATTCAGGAAATCACTTGTGTAAATGATTAAATTTCATCTATTGTGTTTATTGCCTTTTTATCAATGTATCTACATGTATTTAATTATTTTGAGAGAGAGAGAGAGAGAGAGAGAGAGAGAGAGAGAGATCCATAATTTTCCGACACTCATAAACCTATCAAATCTGTCAATGATTTAGATGGTAAAATATCGATAAAACTTAACAGAAGAATCCCGACAAATATTGACCTCAACCTCAAAATTTCTCAAATTTTTGTGTACATGTATTTCTGCTAAATTTTAACCATTCACGCGCTTATCTCCCTGGTAAGAGGTGTTTCCAATTTTTTTGTCTGTGTCATGTCATTCCTTCTACTCAAGTCTTCTTTTTTTCTTTATAGGTTTGCCAACGATAAAAACGCCAACCTTGAAATAAGGACTAATCGAAAGACAATAATTGGAGGCATAATTGTTCGTATCCTGCTGTTGTTCTCGTAGAGTCAAGAGGTGTCACGTCCGCGTTAGCGCGAAGCTTTTTGTTTTCCAGTCGCTGTACCTTGAAGATAAAAGAAAACGATAGACGATTTATAGACCATAAAAGAACAATATTTGGATGGGAATCTCACCTTTAATGTCCATTTACCTAGCTAAACTATCTCAGCTTGATGTGTTTACGACTTTCTATTTAAGCGATAAACAAAAGTTAACTTCTATGAGGTTTTAGTTCTTAAAAGGACAGCGACGGAACACCATTGATCAGGCCATGTGTCGGTAGATTCACACGAATTGGGAGAAAAAAGGCAAAAGGAGAGTTTTGTATACCTACGACTTTTCAATTGCTCTTTTCTTCATTGGCAATGCCTGGAGGATTTTAGAAATGAAAAACAAGCGCTTTTGGAGAGATCGGTGGCTTGATTGTGTTTGATCATCCCTAAGATTCGTTACCTCACATCTGGGCGAGTTTGACAAGAAACAAATTAGATTCTAACCGAGGAGACCCATTTGACAATAGCTTTGCCGGATCGTTTTTCAGTTTTCTTATTCAACAGTAACACGTTTTTAATAGCCATGAAGAATTACATATAATCTCTTTTAAGTGTGGGATTTTTCTTTGCGTAGTGTGGTTTTGTATACGGTGGTCCTAGCTGTGTGGTAAATTGACCATTCGCTCTAATGTACTGTGGTTTCCAACCTAATTTGGACTTAAGTCGACTAGTCTATTTACTTACATTATATCGTAAGCTTTAGTGACGGAGAATTTGTTTATAAACAATTGCGTTGCTGATACAATGTGGCATGAATATGCTTGCTAAGAGGAGGAATAAAAATTAAACTATTTCTGCAACTTTAACAGTACCCCATTTTAAAAAAAATATTGTAAAAGTGTTTGTAGCGTGTCTTGAAATTAAAGCAAAGGACTTAAAAATGCGTAAATTTACAATTGAATTATTTCCATATATCGTTCTTAATATTCTTTGGACAGAAAATGATGCAAATAAAAATGAAGGGATTATTGATTAACGAAATCATGATTAAGAAACTTAACGCTTATTCAATCAATGATCGGTGATTACGCGAAAATTAAACTATTTTGAAAATCAAAACTAAACAAGGAAATTTTATTTTCTAGATCCAGAGAGAATCTTTAAAATTGTTCATTTATTTATATTGATATTTTACGAATATTTGAATATAGACTCTAATTCATATTTATATTATAATTATTATTATAACAAACTTTAGAAACATCTAAATTATATTCAATTTTAATCAAAAGAAATGGATTTACGCAAATGAAATATGGTCATTTACGCCTCTAAAGAGATATATCTGCAGTTGAAAGAAAAAACAAAAACAACGAACAAATGAAAAAAAAACTATTAAGATCTAATCGATTCGGAATGTAAAAACAAATACATAAATGTCAAAACCTGTTCCGGATATTACACTAAACAATGAAATTAATCTCGGATCAAATCTCAGTGTAATTTCGTTCTATTTTTCGTTGTAATTTTCAGATAAAATGAAATAAAAATATTTTAATAGAAATTATTATTTTCTTGTGTGGACGATGCACATGGATATGGTAGAAGATCATATATCTCAGTGTATTTTTATTGATTTATTTCGGAGTCTAATAAACAAACTAAAAATAACTCCATAATACATGTTTCGAGGGCAAAAATGATATCTAACGATAACTCTCATATAATTGTTTTCATCTGAAACTGAAGACTTTCATTTCATTGACAAAAAAGTCGCGTATACTAGCTAAATCAAAGCAAAAACTTACCTGTAACCAAACCTTTAAACATCATGTCTAGAACTATAAGGGTTACAAAGTTTTTGGAATATCGCAATATCAAAATATGACTTTGGCCTCATGAATTTGGTAAAGATCCCATGACAAAGTCGAACAACACTCGGAAGCGATCGCAGATTTATTTTCTTCGCGCGTTCGCGTCTATTTTGATTATAAATTTAATACTTGACCTGAATGACAACAAATGACTGCACGAGCGCGGTGTACATTTCAGAAACATAAATCTTCTTCCGATATTTATCTCGACTGAAATTCTGAGAAGGACGAAATTCGATTTAATTAGAATGAAATTGGAATGGATTTTTTTTCTCTTAACTCTATATTCATAGAAATTTTGAATACTCCGCGTTTGGAATGAAATTTTTCTGCGAACGAGAAGAATTTTGAAACTCGAAGACAAAGAAATGAACAAGATTATTGCATCATAAAAGAAGAATAAATATTTCCATGTGTTTTAAAAAGTATGTACTTAAGTTTTCTTTGTATTAATACAGTTTATCAATACAATTTTATTGCTTCATAAATTTTACATATATTTCTATATTTGTTACATGGCTGCATACTTTATGAACTACTGTAATTATTTATGAAGAATTATTTTTAATATAAACGATAAAAAGTGCACAAATCAATCAAAAGAGAAAATGCAGAAAAATAATTTATTTGAAAGTAGAAAAATATATTAACTGGAAAATAGCTAGATAAATAAATGAATGGATAAGTTAATAAATAGTTGAGTAAATGAATGACTAAATCAATACATTGTAAATAACTATACTAATTTAATTAATTAATACTATCAACTTTGTTGTTGAATCAATGCAAATCGTTGAATAAAAATTCTGATGATGATGGCAATATTTTGCACTGTAGTTTCGATTTTCTGCAAACGCCCAAATACAGGATTTGTCTGCGATATATTGGTCTTCGGGGAAAAAGTAATGAGCATGATTGAAATAAAATTGACAAATAGACTCCCGTTGCTAAATTTACTAACAAAAAAAAAGAAAAACAAGATCGATTTACCCTATGCATGATATATGCTTTTTCTTTTCCTCTGACTGAAGTGAAAATAATCATATTTGTGGCTTTCAATTCTCCAGGCAAATTCAGGTATCGATAAATATTTGGGAACAAAAAAATTGGTCAAATGATTAAGTATACATGTTTTTTGTTTTAACACATTTATTTCATTAATGAGAAATGCATATGTATACGTTTTCAAAAGGGAATAGGGGTGCGGATAACATGTATGAAATGAATTGATATTTGTATACCTAGACGGTAAGAAAAAATATTAATAGTATGTTTTTTTTTCATTTTCATATAAAGCATTAAGCATATAATGAGTTCTATGTTTAATCAAATACATGTGTAACGCGATATATTTTGTAGGAAATCTCATTCAATAGTTTGAATAAATTCTAAATCGACACAAGTAGTTATGGTCATTGTTGTCAGACTTTAAACGTATATTTTGTAATTACAGATAACTCACTTAATTCAAAAAGTAAGACAGGACATGGTTAACTTATCTTTAGAACATATCTTTTGTTATTTATTCCGTTGTTATAACAAGGAATACCACTGCTGCAATTATTTGTTTTGTTATTAAATGTTTGTTTAAGATAAGTGTTAGCGTATTCGTTGTTTAACCTCTATTTCTTTTCTTTTTTTAATCATCCTCATCCTCGCCGTCATAATAATATGATGGCAATAACCCATCTCTCTCCTTCAATTTTTTTGATATATCAGAATATGCTTATACTTATTATAACAAATAGGAATAATAAACAAACACATATTTCTATCTGAATTTATTATAAATTATATTTAGACAAGAGTAGTAGCATTCGAGTTACTCCCCTTTATACGTAAATTATGTAGTATTTCATCAATAGACGCTATGAATCCCACGATCCAAATTGTATTTGACCCCAGGCTTCACTTACTTTGAATTTCAATTGAAAATTTCCATAACAATTATTTTTCAGAGATAAAATGATCCGCAAGCTTGCTAAATTCAAATATGTACATGTATAAGCATGATAATGTTATACGGTAATTTGCTTGGCTGATAGTTTATGCAAGTTTTCATCGTTCTCTCATAGATATATTATACAAATGTATACTTATAGTAAAAGCAAAAAAGTTGAAGAGAAGACATGTCACAGAGACAGTTGGGATTAAGTTGAAGAACAATCGATTAATCGGATTCCTGGCTGTATTTTTGTGGAACCTCAAATAAGAAACTTTCACTTATATAGAGACGTCACCGTGTGCCGGAGAAGGGCGACACATTTTGTCTATGTTCAGCATACATGGTCGTAGAGCAGGGAAGGTTCTTAAATGTGCTGACACTTACTGTGACACAAAACCTTGAATTTTACTGTCTCTTCCGAAAAACAGGGACAGCTAACTACAGTGTGACTCGGATTCGAACCAAGGAACTCATGATCAGAAGGTAAAAACGCTAACCACTAGGTTACAGTGGTCCCGATTAATTTGATAATTTGGTTCGTTGTGTTGTCGTTTAAAGTCCCACTCGGGAATCTTTAACTTATATGGTGACGTCACCGTATGCCGGTGAAGGGCGTCAATTTTTACATCTGGCCGTTGAGCAGGGAGGGTTCTTAACCTGCCAACACCAATGTGACAAGGGACCTCGGTTCATATTGAAAGAAAGAAAGGGACGGCCAACTGTACCGTGGCTTGGGCTCGAACTTGATAATTTACAGTTGATTCGATTATCGATTATCCTAAGAAATGTATCTTTCAATTTAATTTGTTCATAGAGTAATGTTACATTATCCCTTAAGACGAAAGATCTATTCGCCATTTTCAATGTTTACTAAAATTAAGATATGAATGAATATATTACAGCAATGTAGAATCGTTAAAACGATTCTTTGACAAAATTTCAAATATCGACAATCAGTGAATCTTTCCCTTGAAGTAAATTGTAGGATATAAGAGATATGCTAAGTAAATGATCGAATATCGAAATGGAGAACGATCGATTGATTATCGATAGTAATGGAGCGATCATCGCCGACTTCAATCGATTAAAGGGGCAATATTGGAAAATTAAACTAATATTCAAAATAAAAAAAAGATAATTACCCTATAGTATTTATCTCTGTCCATGCCAATTTAAAGAGTTTTTTGGGAAGTTATTTCAGGCATCGGAAGCAGAAATACATTTTAATCGGGTTTATTCAAAATCAAATCTGTCCGAACAATGCAGTTCCGGAATTAAATAAAAGGTTTCTCTTTCGCATGACTTCACGTACGTTCGAAAAACGAAAGAAAAAACAAACTGGCATTGATGGCGTGGAGATTTGTAAGATGAAACAGAGAGACAATTACTTAATGTGATTATGTAGAAATTGATTAAATAACTATTGATATATGGTGACATATCGGACGATATCGTTTCACGGTAATTGATCTAGAAAATGGAATTAATTTCTGCAACGGTTTCACTATGTTAAATCAGCGTGGTGCCTCGGTCTATTCAAGAAGCCTCCATCTACACGACTTAGCTTATCAAATTAAATTGAACTTTTTTTTAAATTGATTAATAAATCTGTTTTATCTGCAGCAATCATTGACTTGTCGCCCTCATCATATAAATGCACATGCACTGTGTCACCTTTTTGATTAACAATATGTAATAGACATATACTAATCTGTTTCTCCGCAGTATTGTTTTTCTATATCGATCTATCTATTTCTGTTTATTTACTGCTAAGTAATTAATTTCTCTTTATTTATGATCAATTTTCTAAGAATAACTGATGTGGAGAAAAAAACACCGAATTTTTGTTTTTAAATTTATTTATTTATTCATTTGTTTTAAAAGGAAGTTGAATATCTCAGGGGGCATTTCAAAATTATAAATCGAACAACAGACAACAGTATGGTAAACGTAAAAGGAACAACAACAAATTATACCCAACACAAAAAATCCTAAAACTAACAATAGATTTGAAATACGAATCCCGCTTAAAGCCGGGCCTGAGTGAGTTCAGGTGTTCCGGAAAGGTAAGCGACTCCTGCTCTAAGGCGTGGAATCCCCAATTTTCACCGAAGTGTCAAATTCGAAACAATCTCCGGTGAAAGTTGTATGGTCTACAACTTTCGCTCTTTTTGTCATAATTAAAACTT
>JACSZP010029486.1:7428-25977 GCA_016161895.1 Pinna nobilis
GGGACCTCGGTTTTTACTGTCTCATCCGAAAGACAGGGACGGCAAACTTGTTTGTCAGTAGCAAGCCGCGATTTCAAACTGATCATACGCAGAACAATGTCTTTCGTATCTAATTACAGGTAACCTGTTTTAAGTGACCGTCCAAGGGAAGGAGCAGAAAGGGTCACATATGACAGATAGTCTCTTAATTCAAGTAATTTGTATAGGAAAAAGCCATTTTGGGAACCAAAATTTAGGTCACACAAGACAGGTTTTCCTTTAATTCAATGGGTCACTAAGTCAGGTTAGACTGTAGTTGATAGTCATATATTCCGTATGAAAGGTTGTGATGGAATATTGGTACACAAATATGGGAAGTTGACGAGGGTGAAGTTTAAGTCATCCCGTTAATCATAAAGCTTAGTTGTCAGTGTATAGTTGACTCTTCTGGGTATTGAGTAGCCAGAGATACAACACATGCTGCCACTTCCTATGACGTAAGATCTCGGTATTACTGTATCATCTCGAGGACAGGAAGACCAAGCCATTTCTGCATAAGTTCGAACCCACAACCTCACATTCTGTGGATGAACACTGTACAATGGAGCCAAGAAGACTCTCATTTACTTGCCCTCACATGTAAGAGAGTTTTGAAATGAGAAGATGCATTTCATCAAATACAGTTATCTCAACATTACAATTTCGGTCACCCGATATTTAAATCGAGATAGATTTCTCATCTATGAAAAGAATCAAGCTTGATAGTGAATCTGTCAATCCTAATAGTTTGAATGTTTTGTTCGCTTGTCCAATGCGAGGACAAACAGCGATATATATACATTTTTTTTCCAAACAGAGTCACATGAATTAAAAACCTTTCTAACAAGATTTATATGTATTACATGAACTGATAACAAAAGTAGTTTTGATAATGGAGCTCTTTGTCTCAGACTCTATCATGTTTTATAAAATAACACAAAGGAGCTGACAAAAGCACTGTAACCCAAAGGTCTTTGAGTCATTATCTCATTAGAATTCCAGAGGCATAGTTGGCGTCCGCGCATTTTGTTATTGAGTCCAGGAACATTCAGCCAGTTGCAAACTTATGAGCAGTTTGGTACATCATATTTTGACATATCATGTAATAGTCTGAAGGAACATAAATCATCTTTTTCACATAATATCTCTTGTTTTTTGGTTTGGTGTATGAGTATTTTACTTATATGGAGACGTCACTGTTTAGGCGACAACTTTTACTTATATTCGACACTTATGTCAGACACTTAGAGCAGGGAGGGTTCTTTACGTGTCAACACATACTGTGACACGGGACCTCGTTTTTTTACGGTTTCGTCCAAAAGACAGAAACAGCTAACTGCAGCATGGCTTGGGATCGAATCCCTGTCCTCACGATCAGAACACGCTAAATACTAGACCACGGCGCACCCAACGCTACGCTTCTACACAACACATTAGCAACACTGTAAACATACATATTCAAGTGCTTTTTGAAACAAATATATACAACGATACTTATATGTATAACAGAAAAGGTGAAATACTATGGAGGGAATTGTTAAATGCATATTGTCCAACTCAAGTCTTTCATTATCATTGAGAGCCCACAGATATTGCGAGCAATGACTTCGATTATGAATGTTACAGTCCTATATCCAGAACTTTTGGTAATTGATCCATTTTGGAACTTTAACGTGCTGACACCTGCATAACTGTCACCTATAACAGCTTTTTATATCTGAACCTGAACGCAATCTATTGAAGGTTTAGTTGATACAAGTGAGGTTTTTTGTTTGGTCTTTGGATTTTTGAATTATTGAATCCCCCTTGGTGTCTTCTACAGTCAACTTTTTTAAACAAATGTAGGAGAACTTTAAGCATTTTATGTAACAACCATATGAGTGATGGAGTCATATTTCGCCAAAATGTTAAACAGCAAGTAAGTCAATTCTATCATCTATTCTATTTTACAGACACGAGTGATGTCTCCTACTATTCGGTTCTCAACTTTTTTCCGCATCATATATAATACATATTGGTAAGCACGCGATTCCCTCTGTATCACCACATGTATGATGTAACATGTAGTGTTCGATAGGATTAGTGTGTATCTGAGATTTTGTTAATCACCAGGGTTCGGTTTTCATTGTGAGGCGATTGTCATAGTATAAATGCAATTATATTGATAACATAACTAAAAATTCTGTTGCACCCATTTGATGAAAATTTTGATATTCCTTTGCTGTATTACGCATCTCAAATTCGCACATGTGCATTGGAGTATTACTGAGAATATTTATCACTCAGCAGCATTGAAGGAAGGCACGTCACTGAGAATTGTGACGAAAGTTTTTAAATTTTGTTTATTTAATGGTATACCTACATATTTATGACCATGATTCATGTAGATTCATAATTATTTTGTAGATAGAATGTAGATATTTGAAAAATACTCATCATTCTGAAGGTAGAAGGTCTACATTTATTTCTGTCTCTCTCCATTCACAAACTGAGCCCATTTATTGTCATAAAAGACGAATAAATGGTACCCGTCTTTATAGTAAGGTCGCGTTATGGAAGAGGGGCACTGTGAAGGGTTACCATATATAACCTATACTGAAAGATGTCTACAGTGTGTTGTCGGGGTTGTTGTGTAATTTTGAGCTTCGAGTCTCCGTCGCATAATGTAGTACATATTTTAAAAATATGCACTTGGAATTGTTCAATTTATCTGCTAAATCAAAACCATGAAAGATTATTTTTTCATCTACTTTGAATTTTATACGTGTATGTTAGCAACTAATGTATACCAACGTCTGAAGACCTGTACAACATTGATCTAACGGGAGCCTGGAGTTGGTTCGATGTTCCGAGTTCCGTTCATAGAACTCGGAACTGACACCTAGTTCCGAGTTCCGTTAAAAAAACTTATCTGTATAATGATCAGTATTGGTATTTAAACAGTACTGATCACTCACCAGTCTTGTGGTCAGTACTCTCATCTATAAAAATTGTCCGTGCTTGTCATTCGCCTGTATAATGGTCAGCACTGGTCACTCGTCTGTGTAATAGTCAGTATTTGTCACTCGCTTTTTAAGGTTCAGTTTTGGTCAGACATAAAATGACAAGTGCTAGTCACTCATCTGAATAATGGTCAGTACTAGTCACTCAACATTATGTTAATCAGTGCTGATCACTCTTTCATGCAAATGGTCCGCTTTGATTACCCCCTTCAATTGTCAGTACTGGTCATTTGCCTGCACAATGGTCAGACATGTCACTCTCCTGTATGATGGTGAGTACCATCGACCTACCAAATATTAGCGAGTGAAGACTGACTATTAATATGCACTGTATAGCCAAGTGGCCAGTATTGACCATTGCAAGTGAATGACCAGTATTGACAATAATAGATGAATGGCCATTATACAATTGAGTGACAAGTCTAACAATACAGAAAAGTGACCATTACTGACCATTTGTAAAGGTGAGTGACCAGTACTGACCATCATATTGGTGTGTGACCAGTACTGACTATTTCACAGATTAAAGATAAGTATTAACCATTATAAAGGCGAGCAATCAGTACTGTCCATTTCTATAGAAGATGGACCAGTACTGACCAAAATGCTGGTGAGTGACCAGTATTTACCATACGCATAGGTGAATGACTAGAAATGACAAACATACAGTCGAATGACCTGTCTGACAATTGTGCAGGCGAATGAGCAGTACTGACCACACAGGGGAAATCAAAGCCAACCATTTACATAGGAGTCTGATCAGCACTGACCAATATAATGTTGAGTGACTAGTACTGACAATTTTTCAGATGAGTTACTAGCACTGGACAATTTATGTGTGAGCGAGCAATACTGCACCTTATAAAAGCGAATGATTTATACTGACTTTTACACGGACGAGTGCCCAGTGCTGACCACTATACAGGCGAGTGACAAGTACTGACCATTTTTATAAATGGGTGTTCTGACCACAATACTTGTGAGTGATCAGTACCCACCATCAAACTGTTTAGTTACCAGTACTGACCATTATACAGATTAGTTCGTTACACGGTTATCGTAACTGGTCCGTAAACGGAACTCGGAACCAACTTCAGGCTCCCTGATCTGACACCTTTCACTTAAGCTATGATATTCGTTGCATTGTACAAAAAGTTTTAGTCAGAGTCAAATCTGCTAGCCTTTATATATTTCCAAATATCTTTACTTGATCGAGCGCCTTTACATCTGAATGTCTCTTAATTAGTATACAAATAGAGCGACACTCCTTGTTTATCATATTTGTGTAATTGTAAAAGTGTGTGGTCAAATATCAGTCCAAAGCGCCGATGCATGACTACATTTTTGAATATCGACTTCACGATTCCCCCTTTTTTATAGGTACACTTGGAATCATTTTGCAAAAAATTATCGTATACGAGAAAACGACGGAACCGTGAACAAATGCGTATAATTAAGAGATGGTCAAGTCAACGTTTTAAAGTCCTGCTTGACATGATTTGTCTGCGTAATTCACCCTACTTACAAGGCATCGGCCATGTCTGTTAACATGGCGAAAAATGAATACAACCCGTAATCGTGTATTTTTGATTCTTTTTAAACGACAATATCTATATATTGCGTGCATATTTTTTTGTATTTTATCAGGTACATCCTCTAATTATATGCTGGTGCAAATGTGATATTTCAATTTTTTTACTCTGTGAAGATGAAAAATGAGTCCAAATGCATCTTAAAGCGGCTTACACTTTTTCAAAATGTCCTGAAAAGTCATTTTAATTTTGTACCGTGCTTAGCGAGTGAAATATCAGTTTTTATAAAGAACATTCGCCTTTTATCACCATATCACAATGCAAATATTTATTTTAAACACAATTACATGAAATGTAACAGGGCACAGCATGGAAAGAGCCTTAAGAATGAGTGAAGTCTTCAGATTTTTATGTGTAGGTAGTGAATAAATAATACAGCTGCCGTTAAATTGTTGTTAAATATCTCCCTTAATAATTTTCTTTCTTAAGTTTCACTTTTGTGCAAAGGGGACAACCTTAATTTATATCACATGTTTTAACATATTTGCTACCTTTCACCACACAAGGGTGCAGTTGGAAGTAGATCAGGAAGCTAAATACAGGTCACATGTTCGTCATCCAAGGTGCGATAGCACAATAGTGTATTCGTAGGTCGAAAATTAAATTTACAGAACAAACCTTATAAATAATCTTTCGACCCTGTGATGCCCCGCGGTCATCCCGTTGTTACCATGTCTTTGGATCCCAAGTCATTATCAGAGCATCATACAAAAAGGGACGATGTCACATCATAAAAGACGCTTGCCTTTTTCGCAGAAATGGAGTCTGCTCTGGTCTTAAAGGTATCAAAAACTCTGTACGTGTCTGAGCAAGCTTTGATATTCGTTAATTAGCAAATCTTACGTAAAACTGTAGGCACCTCTTTATTTCATTACAAAATATTTCAGGAAATCAAATTTAGCTTTTTACAACACCAACGCATAGAAGGAAACCATAAAAAGAAATGAAAGATTCGGACAAAGAGTCAAACGATGCTTCAGAAGGTAAGATTGTTTTACATCAGTAGGGCGAAGAATAATTCTGTGGATGTTTGTAAATGACATTTTGATTTTTAAGAAAGTCTAAGCACAGTTTTATCGGATTATTATTGAAAGCGATGAAGGTAATTAGGCTATCAAGTTAATTTCTGCGAAATTAGATTAAAAAAACGATCACAAGTTTATAAAGTAAACTTAAGGTATTAGAGTACAGAAAAAGAAAAGGACAAATGTATAGATGTGTTATCTATTTTTCACAACAATCAAAATTAATTTTAGCAATTCTTTCACTTGTTGATCTTTTAAAATAATTTGTAGTTTTGAGAACCATTTATTTTATGAAAAGTGAAGTCAGGACTTATTTGTTCACTGAATAACTTACTTGTTTACCAAAGAACTTCCTGTTTACTCGTATTTAATGTTTAAAATCTCCCACCGAATGTTTATAATTTATTATTTTTCATTTATTTCGGTAGGGTATATAATCAATCCATCATAATTACATCACTACCTTGATACTAAGATCTAGATAAAGTCTTGCTGATGGGCGAATCATCAGATCAAACAAGACGCGCGTCCTTGTCAACTAGACGTGATTCGGCTATTAGGATCACGTTTGTGTTATAACAGTATATACAGAACGAAAGTGAAATGGTATTACTAGCCAGCAGCAGATGTTGTATTTTCCCGGACACCTGGACTCATTCTTTTCACGGACTTTCGTTCCTATGTAGATGTTATTCTGCTTGATTTTCCTAGTTTTGTTTGTCATTCCATTTGATTAATTTTGAATATTGAGTGAAAATGTCCTTGTTTATTCAACTTCAGTTAGATTTTTACTTCTAGTTCTTAGGTTATATAAGTGTAAAACAAAACAAAAATATTTGTATAATTGATTACTTGTTTGATCCACCTTTTGCGTGAGATCAAATGTCATATTTAATTTATTAATGACATGAGGAAAGCATATTTGGTTATATGGTGTACCTCAGACATACTCCGGATCCATAGTAGTTATGTAGAATTCTACAAACCTACTTTTGATCCGAAATACGTCAGAAGCAAACCTTAAACCGAATAAATCACTACGGCAACATTAGTTATTGACAATGGATCGAAAAGAAATAACATACATAAAAATTTGAAACACCCCTCCCCCCGTGATCGATTCAAAGAGTTCCAGACAGAGCGTTTGCGGTTTGTTGACTGGAAGAGGATATTCATGAAATTCATACACACCAACTTCAGTTATATTCATATTTTTTTTCTTTTCTAATCAAACTTCAATTGTTATAAAGTACTCTGCTGTCATATTTTGAGTTTTTTTCGGCAGTCGATGCATTTTCAAAGCAGTGCACCGTTTTTGTTTGCTTGCTATAAACACAATCGACCGACCTTAATAAACATGCTCAAATGCAATTTACTTGCAGGTGGCTACCGATCTCCTTTCCTTTTTATGTAACCGAGAAACCTCTTCCACAAACAAGACAATACAAATGATTACACAATAGATAGCATATCACCTCCCAAAGGAAAAAAAAAAAACACAATACTAATTCAGACATCTCTTAAAATTACAGATATACCTTGTTGGTGTTCGCAGCGATGGATACTGGCCTACGTAGGATTTTTCGGTTTCGTTTGCCTCTACTCGTTACGTGTTAACTTCAGTATGGCCATTTTGTGTATGATCAGGGATGATAATGCAACAGCCACTGAGCTGGTTCCGAATACTACTGAGGGTGAATGTGAAGAGTCCGCATCCAGCCGGACCATATCTGAGGTTTATGTTAAAACAAAGATAATTTAATATGACATATACTTTGTAGTCTTTCAGTCTGTCTGTCTGTCTGTCTGTTCGTCAACAGAACGTTTACCATGATCATATCTTTAGTTTGTAAAGGACATGGCTTCTGTTCAGACATGACTATATCTTTGCCCGTGTTACTTTGTTCATAGAAAGGGACACTATTTCTTTTATCCCTGACCATAATTTTTGGCATTAAAGTAACAAGACCCTTCGATTGATATCAGCCTGTTTGACCTTTTATCACTTTTTTGTTGATGATTAAACAAGTATTTGGTATTTGTTATTAAAATTTTACCATAAAATGTTACTAATTGAATCTGATCATCCGTGGCATATTGTTTAGATCATTGCGCTTTTAAAAAATACTCACATCTAGTTAGAAGAGTGTCCAGGTAGCGTTATGGTTAGCGCACTCACTTCTCACTAATGCGACCCGGGTTCGACCCTCGGATCTGCCTCGGTAGCGTGTGAGATGGTATGGTTGTCGCCAACTCGGACACGTGGGCTTTCTCGGGTACTCAGGTTTTCGCCCACAACAAGGACCCCGCACGCCAACAACTGTTTAATGTTAATCGTTGTAAACAAAATAAAGTCTAAAATTTAATCTAGTCAACGCGAGTTCTAGCCTCGCTGGAATTTAAGTTGATTGTGTGAAAAAGGCTACAAGTTTTACTTGTGGGAGACCGTGTCTCTCTTCCCTGGTATACTTGATATTGGTTTCTCTAGTTCAGCAATAAAAATTGACCATCACCAAATGACTGAAAGAGTGTCAATTGTGGTGTGAAACAAAACAAATCAGTTAAATTAAAACAAAGAATCCTACTTTATGAAATCATCAAAATTCCCAAGCTAAACCTATGTTTTCCAATCCATGTGTTTGCCTAAGCTTGAAATAACAAAGCAAGTTCGATACGGTCTGTTTTATTTGTTATTTATAAAGTGCATTTGACCGAACTGTGTTGTATTGTGTCGTATATTTTATCATTGATAACATTATAAAAAAAATTGTACTACGCCCGTAATTATCTTTACAGAGGAACTGTTCATTTTAGAATACATAGGTACATATATCTGTATACTGATATAATCATGTCTGAGTATCATACACATTTGGTTAGTTGGTGGCAAAGAGGTCCCGGATGCTGTGTAATTACCGAAACGCAAATTAACAAAGTAAAAGGATTGCCTTCTTGGAAATCCCCTGGCGTGATATGATATTTTCCATTTCTATATTTTAACCTTCCACTAAAGAAGTGGACTCAGGTATTGAAAGCATTCAAAAATTATCATTAATTTCTTTTTTTTCCAGAACGCTGAATTTGACTGGCAAAGATCAGTTAGTTCAACTATGCTAGCTTCGTTTTTCTATGGCTACATCTGTACCCAAATACTTGGAGGTTGGCTGTCGGATCGGTTTGGTGGCAGGCGAGTACTTGGAGTAGCTATGTTCACCGCATCAATTTGCACTATTATACTTCCTGTGTGCGCACGACAATACTACATTTTGGTTTATGTACTAAGAGTGATTACTGGGTTGGCTACAGTAAGTATGCAGTCAAACCTGCTTTAAGAGACCGTCCAAGAGAAGAAGCTAAAATGGTCACATATGACAGGTGGTCTCTTACTTCAGGTTAATTATATAGGGAAAAAAAACATTTCGGGAGCAAATATTTAGGTCACATCAGACAGGTTTTTCTTTAATTCAGTGGGTCGGTAAGGCAGGTTAGACTGTACTTAGTGAAATATTTACTAGAAAATCCATAGTTTTTTAGGGTTTAGAATAAAACTGAATAAAACTAGAGAATCCATAGGTTTTGTTAGGGTTTAGAATAAAACAGAAGAAGTACCAAGGAAGAACTGTTCCTTACAAGCTGGAAATCATGGTCAGTTATAGTACACAGGGTTATTATTTCCCCTTTTATTTTTGTTTAAATAATTTGAAAAAAGTTTCGCACCTTTTTGAATTCGCAAAACGTCGTCATGATTATATTCAATAAATTACCCATTCGAATTCGCCCAGTTGTAAATACGCCCGCTGAAGTTGAGGGCGAAAGGGGCGAAATTTAAACGGAAGCTTCCCATGTAAACATTGACATGTTAAAAAAATATATTGAATTTCTTAATCAGTGTTCAATATACCTAGATATAAAGCTTTAATTAAACAGAAACAGAAATAGAATATTTTAAGTTATGGACATGGTTAACCTAGGTTAAAATAAATATTGAATTTCATCATCAATCATACATAAAGCGTTCAATATGCCTGGTTATAAAGCTTTAATTAAACAAAAACTCATTTTAAGTCACGGACATGGTTAACCTGAGTTAACATGAACATTGAATTTCTTAATCAGTCATGCATTAAGTGTTTGATATATTTAGCTGCAAAGCTTTATTTAATGAAAATAAACTTAAGAACGTTTCCCTTATCCATTTTTTAGAAAATGTATAAAGTTTATTTAAAAAAAAACAAAATTCTAAGAGGATTGGCCATTATAAGAATTACGTTTTAGAAACATAATTGTTTTTTTAACTGGACAATGTACAGTCAACTCCACTGAGAGCGGACTTGAAGGGAGCCAGATATATATATCGTTACAGCCGATCTTCCTTATCTAAAATAATATAGTAATGCTTGGAAATGCATCAGGAATAGAAATCTTCTAGTAACAATCGGTACCTCGTTACATTCAATCTCGTTATTTGCGGAGTTGACTGTAATTGGTAATAAGGGCACATAGATTTTTCATCGATCAAAAGTAGACGATGCATAAACATATTCTCACAAAACACAAACACATAACCTTATTGGTCGTTTTCTAGATGTGTTATATTTATGGGCTTTTTATTTACAGGGCGTTTTCTTCCCCTCTATTCTATCTATTTGGGGACGTTGGGCGCCACCTTTAGAACGCAGTAAATTGGTATCCTCGACATTATTAGGTATGCAACTCGTTTATGTGTTTTTGTCACTCTGGCATATATTCTTATACTTCAGTTATTCGCATATTTCATTTACATAATATACATAGTAGCACGAATTTACGATATCTTATTTTCATTACAGGCACAACTATTGGGAATGCTATGACGTTTAGTACATCCGGGTTTCTATGTCGTTATGGTTTTGATAATGGATGGGCAACAATATTTTATGTGACAGGTATTTGGCTACTTATTTAATGTTTTATAGATAGTAGATATATCGTCAGTGCCGAGTCTCATGATGTCCATTATAAGTCTTCTAGACCTTCAGAAGTTGCTGTTAAAAGGAGATGAAAAGGGGGAAGTACAAAATACCAAGGGACGTTCAAAATTCAATAAATCAACAACAGACAATAGGGAGCCTGAAGTTGGTTCCCAGTTCCGTAAACGGTTCCCGTACACGATGACCATTATACAGGCGAGTGACTAGCTCTGACATCTAAATAAATGACCAGTACTAACCGTTACAAAGTCGATTGACCCGTACTGACCGTTACACAGACGAGTAACTGTTAATATGCAATGTACAGAAAAGTGACCGGTATTAACCATTACAGGTGAATGATCAGTACTTANNCGAGTGACCAGTACTAACAATTTGTATAGGTAAGTGACCAGTACTGACCATCTTACTGATGAGTGACCAGTACTGACCATTTGACAGATAAATGACAAGTATTGATCATTATAATGGCGAGTGACAAGTACTGACCATTTGTATTGGTGATTGACCAGTACTGACCATTTTACAGATTAGTCACAAGTACTGGTTTTTAAAAACAGCCAGTGACCAGTACTGACCATTTGTATAGATGAGTGACTATTATTGGTCATAATACTGGTAAGTGACCAGTATTGACTATACCGATAGGTCAATGAGTAGTACTGACCATAATAGAGGCGACTGACCTGTCTGACCACTGTGCAGGCGAATGACCACTGATGGCCATTATAGGGGGTAATCAAAGCTGACCTTATTCAGATGAGTGACTAGACCTGGTAATTTTATGTGTGATTGACCAAAACTTTACCTTAAAAATCGAGTGACTAATACTGACTACTAAACAGACGAGTGACCAATGCTGACCATTATACAGGCGAGCAACAAGTACTGACTATTTTTATTGATGAGAGTACTGACCACTAAACTGTTTAGTTACCAGTACTGACAATTATGCAGATGAGTTCCTTAAACGGACCGAGTTCCTTAAACGGAACTCGGAACTGGTACCGAGTTCCTTAAACGGAATTCGGAACCAATTTCAGGCTCCCAGATAATTGCCGATAGTTTATAATGGTTTGAATTACAGTCTTTGAAAGTATTTTCACGGAAATAATCGTATATGGGATATTATTTAATAATAGAGGGTGAGTAAAGTTCTGTTTGTCTGTGATGAATTTCTATTGGTTTTTGAATGAACTGTATAAGGTCATAAAATGAAACATTATAAAATTTGGGTGACGTACATGTATAATGACGATGACCGTGAGTCTGCCTACGTTGCGGAGCTATGTTCAAAATACCCATCACATTTACTGAGCTCTATGGCGGGTTTTAAAGAAAACCTATGGTTAACTAAGTTATTAGAACATTTGCCATAACTGATGACTCCGTGCACACAGTGTCGCAAGGCTCGGACCTCTTTATACTGGGCGACGTTGTGTTCAGCATCCTATATCTTAAAATGAAGGGTGATTAATCACTTGACATTATGATGAGTTAATGGGATCATTACTCAGTCATTGGGTATTCATTCATCTGTAGTGAGGTACAAATACTGAACTGAACCAGAAATGGGCCCAGGTGTCCGGAGAATCAGTCAAGTCTAATCCTGATGGCTCTGAAACGCTTTTTGCTATCATTACCTTAAAATAGAAACCTAGAGTACAAATGTCTCGTGAGTATTTATATCTTATGATATGAGTATATAAATTATTACTGTAACATTATTTTTTGGAAATAGGTGGGATGACATTCATTTGGGTTTTCTTCTGGTTTTTCCATACGTCGGACGTACCTAGTCAGCATCCACGGATAACAGATATAGAGAGGAAATATATTGACGGCAGTATAGAATATAACACCCATGCCAGGGTAACGGAATCTTATCTACATTTCTTCCATTTAAAATCTAATTTGGTTTTTAATTCTGAATTTTAAGGAATTTTGCGGCTCCTTAATTCGCGAATCATCTGTTCTAAATTAATCGGAAAGTTCATGTATTGGTGATATTAATCCTAAAAAAGATTCAAATGTTCAATTATTTTTTTCTCTGTATAAAGTCGTATTAAACACATGTGTGAATAATTGGGATTATTTTGTTTATTTTTCGAAAATATACTGTCTACCTTTTGTTCAATAAATGCTATTGTGCTAAGTAAGATTTTAATTATATATATTTCAGACATTGAAAGTACCATGGCTGTCAATGGCAAAATCAAGACCACTATGGGCATGTTTAGTCGCTCACGTAGCCGTTAACTGGACAGACTTCACACTTCTGACCAGCCTACCAACATTCATGAAAGAAGTCCATAAGTCTGATATCAAAAGTGTGAGTAAACCACTAAGTTAAAAGTATAAAACAGTTGTGTATCCAATATAATCTTACGTTGGATAGTGATGGCAAGGGTCGGGCTCGGGATACTCTAGTCATATAATACCTACAAGCCACTCGACACTCTCTTAGAAGATCAGCGCATTTCTGTGTTTGACTTTTACCAATCATACCAAATTTTAAAATGTTGACTATCGTAGGGTAAAATACTGTCTTTGGTGTTTCATACGTATTGTTAGGGCGTTCATTAAACACTGATTTTGACTACAAATTACTCCCTTTCCCTGATCAAATTATAGTGCCCACGACGGGTATGACCGGTCGACAGGTGATGCTTACTGGCCCCACTTCTGGTATATTCAGGGCCATTATTTTTCTATATTATTCATTTGTATTACTTACAGATTGGTCAGTTAGTTGGTTGTTTTGTATAATGTCACAATAAAAGATATTTCACTATTATGGAGACATAATCGATGTGGCGGTGAAGAGAAACGGATTTTGCCCCTATGTTCAGCACTTATGGCGGTAGAGCAGGGATGATTCATGCCGACACGGTACCTCAATGTATACTGTCTCATCCGAATGACAGGGGATACCAAACGCTACGTTTCTAGGACCTGCCGTTGCTAAGTGGAACATGCTAGCTACGGTGGCCCCTAATGATTATGTTATTTGATCGAAAATGCTAAAAACCCTTTGTAGAATGTGATGTCTTTTGTGTTCCTCATGTAACGCTTATCTAAATAAAATATTGAAATAAATTATATTAGAAAACACAAAACAGAGATTGTAGACATACATGTATTTGGGTCCTTTCTGTAGTCCACTACACATCGATGACTTTCGGATTTCAGTATCAAGCTTTTGGGGGCTTTTTCAGAATGGTGTCCTGTCTGCCGTCCCGTACGTCTGTCAGTTCGTAGGTGGAATACTTGCAGGACAAACCGCTGATATAATCAGATCAAAAGGTTGGCTAAACACGACAAATACTAGAAAGCTACTGCAGATTGTAGGTAAGATGGTCCCATTATTATTCTATACTCCATACAGGGTTATTTTAGCACTGTGTTATTTTCGCCGTAATGCCTTTAAACAATTTCGCCGTTTTAAATTCGCAAAATCTTGACACAATTATTTTCAATGAATTTACCTTTTTTTTTATTCGGCCGGTTTCGAAATAACTTATAACGGGGACGAAAGGGGCTAAAATAAAACGGCAAAGAAAATTTCCCTGTATAGAGTGTATCTTATCCGTTTGACTGCAACGGATCTGTTTTGTGTAGGTATACGAATGCAATGAAAATTTTTCTCTGTGTAAATTGCAGACTTCATATTTGCACTTGGATTTCCTTGGATATGCTTAAATTTAATCTTTTTAGACAACTTTATCAATATTTTCACAAATACATACTTTTTTGAACAGCCATATTAATTTATAATGATATATATGATTATGCAATATTTCTGAAGATGAAATAATTGGTATACAGTCTAGCCTCATTTATCCGGCCGCCAATAATCCCGATGCTTCACCCTCTGGACGATAAGTTGTGGGGACAAAATTTGGAACGTACACTGGACATTTTGATATGCACGTTTCATTAACCAGGATGCTTCATTAAATAAAAGACGGCATCGCCATGACCTTGTGGTTAGCGTGTTCGACCTCGAATCTAAGGGTCCAGGATTCGAGTCCAAGCCAATGTGCGGTTGGCCGTCCCTCTCTTACGGACGAAGCAGTATAAACCTAGGTGTCACGTCACAGTAGGTGTTTCCAGGTTAAAGACCCCCCTGTTCTACGTCCGTTACGAGCATTGGCAAAATGTGTGAAAAAACGGGAAACGGTGACGTCTCCAAAGAGTGAAAGATTCTTGAGTGTGACGTTAAACAACAACTCAACCAAACAGCCATAGAACAAAAGACAGGGAATGATGGAGAGAAGGGTGCGTGATAAAAGCATGGCAAATACGCCATTTTACCTTAGCAGGACATAAATCCCAGACTATGAAACAAACCAATGTTGCGTTGTTGCATTGTTGTTTTAACTTCCCACTCAAGAATATTTCACTCATATGGAGACGTCACCGTGTGCCGGTGAAGGGCGACAAATTTTGCCTGTGCTGCTGGCCATAGGGCAGGGAGGGTTCTTTAACGTGCCAACACCTACTGTGACACGGGACCTCGGTTTTTACTGTCTCATCCGAAAGACAGGGGTGGCCAACCGCGGAGTGGCGCTGCGGGAATCGAACCCCGGACCCCTCGGCTCGAAGTCGAACACGCTAACCACTCGGCCACGGAGGCCCCAATAAACCAATGTAATATTCACCTTACATACAATCCATCATACGTTTGTCTGTTCCTAATTTTTAAAATTCATAATCACCTCCCTTATATACCACGTTAATTAACACGAATCTGAGGAAATGAGAAATAAAGTGAGGATAAGCTTGAATTAACGGTTATTTGAAAAAAAATTATTGAAACACAATTTCCAGGTCTCAATAGAATAATCACTTTTTAAAAGAGCAGAGAAAGTAATAGATCAAACTATAATTGATTTCGTAGTCTCATGTGAGTATTTAATTGAAACATGAAAGTAACAATAATTACCTTAACAGTATGCATCCCCCGTTGTCTTTAATAAAAGCTACGTTTAGCGATGTCGAGTAAAACATCGTTTGTGACGTCAAAGATGACAAAAAAGAAATTCGTGAATTCACATGACGTCACATCCACAGTTTTGTATTATGAATTTAATATGCAAGTGTTGTGTAAATATTGCAGCATTCTGCGGTGCTGGTGGTCTTATGGTTGCCACTGGTTTCACGTCATGCGAGCATAGAAACCTGGCTGTTGGATTTTTATCGCTAGCTGTTGCGTTTACTTCGTTGTCCAGGTCTGGCTACGCTGTAAACTATGTTGATTTCGCACCAAAGTAAGTAGCTATTATTAATCATATTATGCATTTAGTAGTCCTTGAAAATAAACACGATGACGAAAATCGTTAACGATTATATGGTCAAATCTGTATATGTTGAAATCGAAGAGGAATGAATTTCAAATAAACGGAATTTTCAAAGTAATTGGGTTGAAAAAGCAATTAAGTCGTCATTGTATCGTTGTTATAATATTTAACTTTTATGGAGACGTCACAGTGTGCCGTTGAAGGACGACAAACTTGACCTATGTTCGCCATTTATTCCCGTAGAGCAGGGAGGGTTCTTTGACGTGAAAACACCTTCTGTGACACGGGACTTCGGTTTATACTGTCCCATACGAAAGATAGGGGCGGCCAAACATACCGTGACTTTGGCTGGAACCCCTGGCCTCTCAATTTCGAAGAGTTGAAGACGCTAACCACTAGGTCCCGCAATGAAGTTGTTAAGAAAGAAAAGAAATTGAAAATTGTTTATCGCAATATTTGTAGTTACTAGTGTCTTGTTTGTATCTTGTTTGTAAAAAAATGCAAAGGATTTGTTCTACTTATAAAAGTTCCCATGTATTAAGATCAAGATCAGATTAAAGCAGTCTTTTAATAAGAGACAAGGGCAGATTCCTTATTCGTCTTCCATTTTCAGATATGCTGGAATATTGTATGGAATAACCAATACGGTAGCAACAATACCTGGGATGGTAGCACCAATTGTTGCCGGTGCTCTAACACCAAATGTAAATATTCTTTTAAAAGCTTTTTACTTTTCTTTTTTATTCCTACACTTTCAGTTGCATTGGATTTCAATCAAATACATTACATTAAGTAAAAACATAACTAATGTACTGAAAAGACCAGTTGAATCTCGCCTTAGTAAAGCACAGCAATAAGTCTAAATGTAAGATGATCTCGTGTAAACATCGTGCATATTGATAGTTTTAATGTTCTATAAAGATTTGGCCTCGGGTTGAGGTTTTATTAAAATAAATAAATTCAACTGGTAATGGTTAACAGATAGATATTAATAAATGTACAAATATATTTTTAAAAATTCCATTACTTTCATAAAATTCTTAATGGATCTTAAGACCCTCAATAAGTAGGAAGTAGGACTTCCTCTGTTTTATTTATGAAATTGTCTAGCTTCGCTTCTACTGATTGTTTTTAAAACAATTTTTATTATTTTTAACAGAAAACCCAAAGCGAATGGCGGAACGTATTTTACGTTTGTGCTGGATTTGATTTGCTCGGTGTTATAGTGTTTGGTTAATGTGCAAGTGGTGAGTTGGAGGATTGGGCAAAGGACGAAGTAGAGGTCACCTACGAGGTGAAAGCAGAGGGAAACAAAGAAATCCAATACGACTCAAAACTAAAGAAAAGCAATGAAGATGAAAGTATACAAATGAAAAAAGTATAGTTAGATTGATGAAAGAAATGACATCGTTGATGACTGTCTTGAATCGCTCATTTCACCCGGATTTCATCATTCTCCTGAATTTCTTACAGATAGCTCAGGGAAATTTACCTTTTCATTTGCGCTAAAATCATTAAAATTTGATAACATAATACTTATAAACTATCAAACCTTCAACAAACATCAAAAATGTGTTTTGATGTCACATATTTTGATATATTTTCTGTCAAAGAGATGGTTCAACGGTAGAAAACGCTAAGGAAAAGATAACATTTGTATCCTTGCTTACAAATTATTATTTTGTTTTTGTGTGCAGATGATGTGAGGTTTTCTAAAAAAAAATCATTTAGTTTTTTTTTTATTGTGCGGACTTCAATATTACTTATTAAAACAAATTTTCTGTAGCTTACATTTAGAATAAAAAGGCGTAAAAATACTGATGTGAATAGCATTTACCTAATTCCTTAAATAAAACTTATTTTTGGTATCAAAATGCAGTTAACAGGGATATAATATTAAAATCTTTATTGAAAATGTTTGTTTCCCCTTTTTATGTATGAAAATAAACGCCGCAGTGATGGATGTTTGCATCCCTTTGGTCTTCAAAAATTATATAATTCACGCACTTAATCATGTAATAATTTTCTTTCGCTGCATGGTGTGATGGGGCACGTTTATTGTGACTGAAAAAGGTATTCACTTAAAGGGTAAGCCAATATTTATATTAGAATAATATAATCATTTTTTTTTAATTGCACGAGTATTCCAGATTGCCTTTTCGATTCAACAATTTCTATATAATTGGCTAGTTGTATTGCTGTTTCACGCCCCACTACAATTCACTTATATTTAGAGGTCACCGTGTGCCGATCAAGGTCGAGTTTTACCTACACTTGGCACTTATGGTCGTAGAGTTGTTGTTGCTTTGTTGTTGCTTAACGTCCCACTCAAGAATATTTCACCAATATGGAGACGTCACCGTGTGCCGGTAAAGGGCAAGAAATTTTGTCAATGCTCGACACTCATGACCCTAGAGCAGGGAGGGATCTTTAACGTGCCAACAACCGTTGTGACACGGTACCTTGGTTTCTCCTGTCTCATCCAAAAGACTAGGACTCGAACCACGAACCTCACAGTCAGAAGTCAAACACACTAACCACTAGGCCGCGACGGCCCCAAACTGAAGAGGTGACAGGAGGTATTCGAAACCCCAAGTCCTGAAGAATAAGACAAGTATCGAATAATGACGGTTGAAAAG
>JACSZP010029504.1:0-23648 GCA_016161895.1 Pinna nobilis
TGGCTGATATGAATTTGTTTTATTTTCAGTTATATACCCTCGGAGGATTTAGATAATTACATAAGACCAGATGATAGGGGCGGTACAGAGGATGTTGACTCCTACATAAAAACAGATGATGAAAGTTTTACAAGGACAGAGGCTGATGATGCAGAGCTATATGACAATAACCCAAAGGTATTGTTACCTGTGATTTACAATTTGCTACCTGTGTAAATCAGTGAGTAACCCAGAGGTGTGATTGGTTGTGTAGTGAAAATGATGACTCACATGTTCCAGCAGGTAACCCTAGGATGTAGTGAAACTTGTACATACTTACCTCCTTCGGGGCACAAGAAAACCTGTCTTTATAGGGAGGTGGTTTTATATAGAGGTTCATTGTAATTAGTTGTGTATTGAAACTGATATGTACCTCAGTAAATTGTACATATTTACTTACACTTGGATAGATCTTTGCATTATTTCATCTTTTCTCTCAGACCCACTTTGGTTCTTTAGTTGAGTGATCATTTCAAGACTTTGAGGTTGATTGTATGAGCCCCTGCTGCACCTTGACTTGTTCTCTTGGATCAAGATTAAAAGAGGTACCATGTCACAGTAGGTGTCAGTATGTTGGAGATCTCGCACTGCTCTGTGACCCTGTNNGGATACTAAACAACAATAAAATAAACAAACATTATCTCTTCTTTCACAGGAATTGCCCAACAGAATGACATCTAGTTCTTATACAACAGATGAGGAGAGTTTCCTACAGTCAGACGCTGACTCCTACATCCGCACAGATGATGAGGATGGTAGCAATACAGACTGGGAAGAGTCTAGAAAAAGATGGGTGAATCGGTGATATGAACTTAAATGTGTGATCAAGAAAGACTTTACATTTTCTGTTTTACATATGTAAGAATGGACTAAATGATGTATTCAAACCTGTATCAAATCTTACAGTAGATTAAACTCTGTGGGTTGATAGGTGAAGGTGGTACATATAGTCCTCACATACAGGAGTCCTACAGCGTCATGGCCTGTTCTGATCTCCTTAATTAGAGAGCAAAGAGAATTATATATCTCCCAGAATTATATGGAATGCCAGAGCATCTCCTGGCGTGTTCTACTTATATCTCTAGGTTTGGGATTGCTTGAATAAAGATGGTTTACATGCGTGAACACGGACTTTCATCTGCTAAATACATGCAGGAGACATAATAACAGTCTAGTTGATTTAAGATGCAGTTATGTCCCTTTTTTGGCATCACTGATTTTCACAATCAATGTATCAATTTTAATCACTACAATGTAGTTCAGGGAAAACTTGTGTCCCATGTTGATCTATAATTTAATACGTGATGAGAATTTTTCAGCTCTGTAAAATATTCTACCACCGAAGTCATGTGATAATTCATTTTCAGGTATTTGTTTTTCAAAGGCAATTTTTACTATCATGTTTCCCATATTGATTTCATCTGAGTTATTTTGCCACAAAAAGAATCCTGAATTTGGTTGTGAACCCACTCCCAGCATGTGCCATTATATTACTGCCATATTTCTTATTGTAAAACTTTACATTTACATTGTTTATTCTCTGATCAATGGTCCAAATCAGTCCATGTAGCATTCTGTTAGAATTTTTCTTGTCCTGTTGGATTAACATATATCATAAGACTTTAACATTAAGAGAGGCAACTATTGCAGTAATGTTGGTAATGCTACAGGTACACATCTGTTTCCATTTCTTTTCTATTACTTTTACCATTAGGTCTTTACCAGATTCTTCATGAAATAAAATAAGTATCAACATTTTTCTACACAAAGTAATAACATGTTACAATATCTATGATGTGATATTAGGATCCAGTAATTCATCTATTCTATCTAATACATCTAATTATTATTATTAGAATCAAACTGAGGTCTAAGTTCTACTGACCCTTATTTTAAGACAGTAATTGAGTTCCAGAGCTTGATGTTATTTCCCAAATTTTAAACCAAAGATTAAATCAAATTAATTGGCTAGCAAAAGAATTGAACTCTATGCTTATCTTCAAACCTTGGTCATGTATAACCAAGGGTTAAATATTAATCAGCAGATGAACAACAAGGTCCAGGAGTATCACATTTTGTTTTGGTTACAGGAGCTTCATTTTCGTGTAAAGTATTGTAATAAGACTGGATATATAACCCATGTCATGGATACTGAGCTGTAGTATCAGCCATATATACGTGTTCGAGTTCCTCTCACATTTTAATGTTTACTGTTTTGTTGTACATTTATGCCAAGTTATCATGGGATGTCATGTATAGTTCTTTCTACTTGGCAAATATTTACTGAGGAAGATCTCTTAGTTTTGATTCATATTTATTCAAGCAAGCTGTAGCAAGATTTTAAAGTCAATGAATGGCAGTAGGAGATAGACATTTCATAATATGGATTATTCATTTTGTTAAGGAACTTTTCATTTATGAACTCTTTGATATACTTTGATTATTTTGATATATTAAGTATTATTTTATGGATAGTGCAATAATTTTATCTTTTGTTTAAAATATTACATTAGTGAATTTCATTTTTCAGTTGTTTGGTGTGAATACCTAATTAGCCCTATGTTAGTATTAATTAGATCACTTTTTACTTAATATAAATGTACAGCTCTTCAGACCAATCTCTTCATTGACTACAATTCGTAGCTTGATCCATTTTACTCTTAATGGAAATTGAGTTAATTTGATGTGATAATAAACAGCTTGCCCAAAACTCATGCTTGTGGCAGAAGGTACCGGTAGCCTATATCAACATTCTGTAGTGTTAATATTCCTACCTATTCTTTCAATCATACATCATTATTTCTCAAATAAGTTGTGCAAATTATAGATTTCGTTTTATTTTTGAGTCTGCTGGTTGATGAAATTGCGTGTTTCAGTTGAAGTGATGAGCAGAGAATATGGTAAAGACTCCTCAAAATGGCTAAGATAGTGATGCAAGTATGACCTATCTTTACTTAAAAATAAACAAAGAAACATACAATGTAGCTGACTGACTTTCTTTGTTATCATAGTTTGTAAGACAATTTTTCAGAATAACTAAACTTACTCTTCCAGGGCACCAGATCTCACTCCATGTATCAGTACACATGTTCTAAAGACCTCTTCACCTTTTTGTTTTGTTTTTTTCAATTCTGTAACTTTTCTTCACCAGATTTGTATTGTTATTAGACCATACAAGATTCTCTTATACATGTACATGTAAGTTGATATATTCAGTCAGATTCAGTAAGCAAATTTGCTTTCCAAGTTTCCTAGTTCAGTTGGTATTTCAGATGAAAAATTTCCATTCTAGCTGAAATATATATATTTTTTTCAATTCAAAACTGAAAATTCAAATGTTTGATTTTTTGAAATTTTGAACCATGCATTACCAATTAAGGTAATATTTTGTACAGTTTATGATGAAAGTATAAGAAAATTAGATTGAGTAAGGAGACCTCCCATGTAAATTGTAGCAAATAGTTTTTCCACCGAGTTTTGTCAATATTCAAATATTATACCATTAGTTTTATACATATATCTTGTGTTGTGAAATTTGAAATTTTATCATCTATCCAAGGTTGTGAAAATATTTTGCTTAAGTATGCAAATGTGAAAATATAAAGACATACAGTGGCCTCAGTTTTCTTCTTTTTTTTTAAAGTTATCATTTATAAAGTTTTGGAAGTGAGACTTTTTTTTACTGGACCTTATAAACTCTAACATGTGATTTCCGTACAAAGGTGTTAGATAAGTTATTGCTAAGAGTTGTCTTTCCTTTGTTGTCAGTGCAGATTTGTAAATAGTGTAGGAACTGACTACTTAACATTTCTTGAATAAGATTTTAAATTATATATGACAAACATTTTAAGATATTATGGTCCTTATGACCATTTTGTAAATTCAAAATTTACAGTTTACAGTGAGATACATGACAAAGTATATCAATCTTACATTCATTTCGAGTTGTTTTTCAATTTTTTTTTAATAAAATAGTATAAATATTTTGAGGTATGATGAAGTCTATGACCATTTTGAAATTTTAAAATTTACCATGGGATACATGACAAAGTATATGAGTCTTAGTTTTTGTTTCAAGTTATTTTCCTTGCATGGAAGTGATAAATAAGTACTACTGGACTCTTAACCATTTGCGTTGTAATACATCTATGCTAGCACTATAAATTAAAACTGGGATTAGTTATCCGATACTTCAGAATGAAATGTTTTACCCCCTTTGCTCCCTCACATCATTTTTTGCACTGAAATCTTCAAATATTTCTCTTTTCTTAGAACTTCTATTTATAAACTACAATGAAGTACTTTTCTTTGCTGTTGTGCTTTATCATATACAAAATATTCAATTATAGAATTATTGTTCTAGCGTTTTGATTCTCTTTTAGATAACTCGGACAATCACATATGAAGCTTTTAAATATTCAAGTACTGGCCTTACAGTTCCATATCATACATCTATTGCCTTGGAAGTTGGGAGATATGATGCAAGTCATATTTTGCCAAGAGTGAACTGTCACAGGTAGCAAATAAAATCTTACCTCTTATTAGGCACTCACTCTAAGAAATGATGATCTTTAATGTTGGAACATTGATAACACTCCAGAACTAACATTTTGCTTATACATATATGATAAACAATGTCTTTCAACTTATGTGCTATATGAGTCACTAGTCACAATGTGTTAGCCTGCTCTTAAGTTGACTAATAGGTAATTTGTAGGTGGATGCAATTTGATTGCTGAGAAAAGTCTGGTTTACATTGTATAGCCAATTGTTAATCATTTAGGGTAACAACAATCATCTGTATGTCAGACTAGAGACATAATTCTAGGTTCTTAAAGGGTAAATTCTTTGTCGCTACTATTGTGGATTTTTCCAGATTATTCTTTGTTTCTGTTTTTTGCTTGTTGCAATTATTAGGGCATACTAACAGTCATTTATAGTCATTGACTGCAACAGTTGTAAGTCACTCATATCAGTATTGTTTTCTTTGCACAGTCATGCTCTAATTATTCATTGTGCTCATTTCTATACTACATGTATGTTGCATGTAGATCTAATAATATCATCACTTGAAGGTCACATATTGTGGACCTGGTATAATTTCATCTGCTGGTTGGTTGGTTTTATTTTAACCGTATATGGAGACGTCAAGATATGTTGGTGAAGGGCTATGAATTTAGCCTATATTGCCTATGGCCATTGGACATGGAGGGTTCATTAACATGCTGACACCTACTGTGACATGGGACCCTGTTTTATACTGTCTTATCCAAAGGACAGGGGCAGCCAACTGCAGCATGGCGCACAGTGGATCCCACAACCTCATGATCAGAAGGTGAACATGTTAATCACTGAGCTGTGGTGGCACCAGTTACTTCTGTCTATTCTATACATACAGTGACATATAATAACTTCAGTTTCTTAAGCTCGGAGTCTTATTGGTTATTGAGAGAGGTCGAAGGATTTGACCTCAATCAGATTTCATATTATTTATATGTGAAATGTCATAGTAAAAAAGGTACACTGAGGATGAAATTTTACTTAGAGAACTCCAGACTGTGCTCACTATTAAGTTTATTATTTTATTTCATGACTTGTATCATAACAGTTTCTTTGACTTCGAAAATTATTTGCCTTTCTATATTTACTTATTTTCATTTAGGGTATAATCTGCTACCCTTGGTATTATAGATATGATGAATCATTTCTTGGTACAGCAGAGCTTAATTTAAATGGCCTATTACCTCTTTTTGAGATTTTTATTTGGATTTAGCAAAATTTAACAAACATGGATTCAACATGAAATACTGGTATAAACATAGAAATCTTAGTTTTTGCTTTTGGGTTGATTTTCATGGAGTGAGTATAGGCAAAATGTATCATCGCCATGAGATTCCAACACTTCTAAAACATTACAATGTACCTAGTTCATATTTGTGGCTGATCTTCAGGAAGAAAGAAAAAGTTAATTTACTGAAACGTGAATGAAACATATAATTCAATGATATAGATCTTTATTGTCTCATATCATGGTTTAAAAAAAACTAAGGTTTGCAATGTACATTATTAAATTTTGTTCAAAACAATCTAGTAAAGTAAATTGTTTCATGCCACATATCCCAGGTGTTCTGCTTTTCAAGCTGAATTAAAAAGAGTTAAAGTAAGAAACAGTCAAGCTTAAACAAGACATTAATTTTCAATTAACAGAGGATATGTTCTGAGTAGAGATGTTTCATTTAACACAGGATATGTTCTGACTAGTGATGTTTCATTTAACACAGGATACGTTCTGAGTAGAGCTGTTTCATTTAACACAGGATATGTTCTGACTAGAGATGTTTCATTTAACACAGGATATGTTCTGAGTAGAGATGTTTCATTTAACACAGGATATGTTCTGACTAGAGATATTTCATTTAACACAGGATATGTTCTGAGTAGAGATGTTTCATTTAACACAGGATATGTTCTGAGTAGCGATGTTTCATTTAACAAAGGATATGTTCTGACTAGAGAATATTTTAAGTCAGTTACACTTTGGTTGGGTTCATTTTGTCTACTCCCATTACAGAATTTATTGTGTATTTAAGATTATAATTACATAATTTATTGTATTTAACTGTTACATAGGATAATTCAATTAAGAAATGCTTTAATGATAAGTTTGCATTAAAGTTTTATTTAGTACACTTTGGGAATGAACAATTGAACAAGTTGCATGTGAGATTTTGATCATTGGATAGCAATTGTTAATATCTTTGTATATACATGTTACATTATCATGTCATCTGATTATGTAACAAATTATTGTGATATAAATGGTTTACCATTACTTCTGTTACCATGCATTTGAGCATGTAACAGGGTATGTGTGGTTGACTTATGAATAAAATCAGTCGTGGCTGAACTACGTTTCACATGGCTTGTTATTTTCTCTTGTATTTTAACAGTTTCATGTGATGAAGGATACAAATCCAAATTGTTAACTTTAATGAAGACAAAAGACATCAGTTTAGGACTTTGTCCTATGTAGTAAGGAATCTTGAACATTCCAAGCCAATTCTTGGAATAGGACCTTTGTGTTAACTATGTTGTCCTAAGAACCAGTTGTTCTGTTTCTAAGACTCAATCAAATCTTTGACCTTTTGATGTGAAATCGAGCACCTTACTACAGAACCTCACTAATGTTTGATTTATCTGTAGATGTCTTTCATTTGTTTCAATGCCATCTCTAATAGAACGCAGGTTACCTGGTTATGGCATCTAAACAGTGTTAGCAGAACAAGTTTTACCCAATAGTAAGAAGATTCTACTGTTCACGATTCACATGATTCCACTTGATATGAAATTAGGCTTTTATCTGTCTTATTTGACGGACAGGAACATTTCAATAATCGTCTTGATTTCATCTGTAAACCTGCAAACCAAGAGGTGGTTATGCTGCAGACCAAGCAAGCTATGATGATTTTACACTTAAATAATAAGGTGATAACAATTGATTATCGACATTTTCAAGTTGCACTATGTACCTGGTTGTACTAGAGGGGCACCTTGCCCGCTTTGCTGCCCTCTTCTATATTCACTATTCATATACACTGTATATCGTAGAGGACAGAGATGTCGGTAATGTATCCTTTTTGTTTACAAGAAAAGTTAGAATATTTATTTTGGAAAATACATATGCGTTGAAATACACAAAATGTAGTGATATCTAGCCTTAACCTTTCAATTTCTTTATATATAAGAGAAATGTGCGCTGGTCTCTGACCCTTTACGTAAGTGATTCTTTATCTCGCAAAATAAACATCTTAAACTACATTCATTGATCTGGTATTAAGATCAAAAGTCCCAATTCAATTTATATTTTGGGTTATCTATTCACTGTAATCCTGTCATAATGTAGACCATATCTCGTTTGGAATATTTAGACGTAATACACTATTTAGTCAATACAACATTCCAGTCAAGATTGACGATGAAAGCTGTTGTAATATATACTGTGGAGCCTCTTTAATCTGGACGCTTTTGCCCCCTATCCCATGCAAATTATGCGGATAAATGAAGCCGGATTACTGAAACGCGGTTCTTATTTTGTTCAGTTCACGTACAATTTAGAAATTCTGTTCCCAGTAAATTTCGTCCGGAAAGTGAAGCATCCAAATTATTGTCGTCCGGATAAATGAGGCACCACTGTATTTTTGTGAGTTGAAGAGGTCCAAATACTAAAATAAGGCCTCAACCAAGGACATCTGCACCGACAACACGGTCCCGCCATGTCATGAGGCCCTGAATGGACGCAAAGCAAACATAGATTAACGAACGACATTGTTCCCGTCTCTGTGCTTAGAATGCCGTACCTTTTAATTACCTACAACTATGATGCTATCAAAACTGTAACATGGCTCGAATGAGTTGATATAAAACAAATAAAAAGAGACAATATTTTAGCGAACATATATTTATTTACAAAATTAATATATGAATGCACCATTAAGGCAGTTCGTGCAAATATACAAACTAAAAAATATAAATATTAGCAAATATATTAACAACACAATATTATATCAGGGTCGTAATAATTCTCTCTCATAGCAATATGCATCAAAATTATAAATAAGTTACTTATGTGTCAACATTCAGCCCACTCATGTTCTGAGTATAGAAGTAAGTTCGCTATACTGTACGTCTATGCATGAGCTCCTTTTCTATGTTGTGCAACATAATGACGCAATTAAACCCGACGGAAGGATCAAATCCTATAACCTTGTTTGGAATTGCCTGTACACTTACATTGACGATTTAACTGTACCTCGAAATCTGATTGGTCATTGAAAGACATCAGGACTTCACCTCTCAAATAGGTTTCATTATATCTTCATGCAATGAAGCATGGTAACGGAACACTCCGCAGATCGAGTTCTTATTAGATAATTATGACAGGACCATTGCCCCCAGTAAAAACAAACAAGTACAAGAGACTTCTAATGTTTTGTTAGTGATAATTACAAGTAGGGACTTATTATAACAAATTCAGTCAACATATAGTTGATGTGAAAGTCCCCACTTAGAACAATAAAACTAGACGATCAAACATTTCACGGAAACAATCACAGAACAGGAAGATGTGATTGAAGTTATTCAAGTACCACGTGATAACCGATAACGTTTGTGCAATCCTAATGTCTCCAATGCTGATCAATCTTATTTCTACGTAATCCTCTCGCTGTAAAGACGTTAGCACGAAATATCAACCCCTTGTGTCATTCCATCCATGATAGAAAAAAATGTACTGCACAAACGTTATTGGGCATCACGTGGTCATTGATTGGTCCCATTATATAGTGCTGATGATGTAACATCCTTAGGATTTGACAAATATTCCTGTCTACAATGCATTCTGCGTTACTGAGTTTTACAGCTTATGTTTAAGTTCATCTCGTACTATAGAAACATTCCCTTGAACTTATACTGCGATTTTCTGCTATGGTTTTGTACAAGAAAAGCAAAGTAGTCATTTTAGACAAGGTGTCATTTAGCCACAGACCTGTTTTCTATTCAGCCGTAAAATAGTTTATACACAATAATTGACAAAGTTTTATGAAATAAATTGACTGGCTTTGCGATTTCAATAAGAACACAAATAATAATATCAAAATTCAGCGACTGTGCTGGATTAGTGCGTACAATATTTTAACGCTCATTTCTCTCAGCATTTATGAAGTGAAAAATAGCAGTTACGTACAAATGTATACAAGAATCACAAACGAAAACTATTCACCTTGAATATCTCAAATCACATCTTTTCAGTATTCTGTAGTTCATCATTCTACTAGAATAGTTAACTCAACTTATCATTTACTTTCTTGCTGCAGCTTTGTCCTGATGAGCTCCAGGCAGTAAAAATCGGGTCACAATAGATTTTGTCACATAAGAAAATCTTTCACTGCCCAATGATCCCAAGTGCTGAGCATAAGCCGAGGTCTCATGTCACAGTAAAGATAGGTATCAACACACGAAAGATTCACTGCTCAATGGCCAAAAATGCTGAGCATAGGCAAATATTTGAAACTATCGTATGCTCTCAATCACACGTCCGTCCACTTGAGGTAACGATTCTCGAGTGGGACTTTTAGTGGCACCAAAATAATCATATTCCATGCCATCTGCTCAACTTCAGCTGCAGATTAAAAGCTGTATAAATTCCTTGTATGTGTTCAGAAAAACACATAAATGAGTATTTGATCAAAGTACTATGAAAAGTCAAAGAATTCCACATCAATATCAAAAGTGGGATAGCACAATGTGGTTTTTTTTCTCTTTTCTTTTAAACTCACCCAGTCTCTGAAAATGTTCATTTAACACATTTTTCCACACGTCGATTTTTGGATTGTTTTCATATTCGCACAAATGCAGTTACATTTAATTTTCTATTCCAATTACTTCTCAAACAACTTCCTTCGACATCATATGTGACATACACTCTATTTCGAACGCTATCTTAAACACTATAAAGCAGAGTACTTTCTTATGCTCTGTAAAGAATCCGGCGGACCTTCTAGATAAACAAGCAGTGACGTCATGTTGGAGCAACGATGTTCTGTCAATTGTTCAAGGAAGAGTGCCAATGTTCACTCATCTTTGACAATTAAGAGAATTCATCAAATGTTATGACCGATGTGATGATCATTCTTTGATTCATGCTGCACTAAGTGGGATTCCCTGTAAGTATGAACATCACACAATGAATTAATATAATCTTTTAAAACACGTGTCATCTTAAACTTAATTATTCTTATTTTCAAATCTAAATTTTCGATCTATGCTCGTGTATAACTCAAATTTATATTACAATGCAATTTTTTGTATATTGTCTTTTTTTTGTATATTGGTCTATTGCGGAATTTTTAACAATTTTAGTTTTGGCTACTTCTTGATGTTTATTAAATGAATGCTTGTGATGTAGGCCTCTTATAGATATGTAAATGTATAAGGGTTGTGATACTGAATTTATTCTATGGTTTATACACTTATACATATACATGTTAATATTAACCCTATAATGTGTACATAGATTTCATAACATCAAGACTGCATGAGAAACATCTTGAAAACCTGTTAATCACTGTAAAATCAAAGGAACCCTTGTTTTTTCTAGAAAAATGGAAGTGGGTCGAACAATTGAAAGAAGATCATTCAACTCCGTAGCATCTCTTCGTCCATATTTATCGTGTATAACATATACATGCATATCTCATTCACATCGTTAAATTTCTGTCGCAATGATAGTGTTTGTGGATTCCGTGTAACATTAGCGACGAATTTGACATGCCGACAGGGGTCGCTGGTTACTTCCGGACACCTGATGTCATTCCATTGGGGAAATATAATGTTATTATTTTTTCACGTTGTGCCTATTATAATTCCCAGGTTGTTGCATTTGTTAGGACTTAGATTATGGAATATCCCCTGGTACCTTTCCATTGGGGACATGCAATTCAATATTGAACTTAAATGTATATATGACTACATAATATTACAGACCTCGAGAGAAGTGGTGGTCAATGACATCGATGAGTCTGTCCGGAGCTCCATAGTTGGTAAGTTTATCTTTGTAGTTAGGCAGTTTTCCACATGCTCTCAGATCCGGTTTTAGCCCAGAAGCTTCCAATTCATTGTTGAAATCCAAACTGTCTATGTCACGCTTTCTGGAATGTTTTTCTTTGTGTTTGAAATTTGCCTTTTCGCTTTCATTTTTACCGGCAGCCTTGTCCGGAATTTCGTTCGTATATTGAAGCCTGTATCTGTAATATAGAATATACATGTATATATATAATTAATGCATGTTTATATATTCAGTGATAGATATAGAATATCATATATAACTTTTCATATACCTTGTATCAGTCCGAGACCCAAATATCAGCCCAAGGGTCAGAGACCGGATAATGGATCCAGCTATACGATAAAGGGGGTATGATAAAAGGTGCTGCACGTGAGGGCTGATACAACCTCCCAAAGCTATCTGTACCGTATAGGCAAAAATGACTGAATCTAATCCTAATTATATGATAAATAGTCAGCTTCATGCAGTCGAAACCAGATATAATGCAACAGGAGCGGAATGAATTCATTCAAATAAACCGGGACTGGGCACCATAAAACTTAAGAGTTTGCTCAAGGCTGAGGATTTTCTAAACTCTATCTTCAAAGCCAATCAGAGTTCAGGATTAGCTTGAGTTGAGAAAATTCTTAGAATTAAGTAAATTCTTAAGTTTATTTTAGATAACTTGGTTTAAATAACGGGGCATAATAGTATTAAAGAAATCTAGCTGGGGGAGTAAAACCATTTCATACTAAACGAGGTTTTAATATATCAAGGTTGCATCGGAATCGTAACCCCCCCAAAAAAACTATAAAACTGCGTAATTATTACTTCTCTATTAACTGGTAGCACGGATCCTTCTGTGGACTTGAACTATGCAGTGTCAGAATCACAGTCAGAATAAAACACAAAAACACTGTTGCTGTATACATTTTGGATTACATTGATCCTTCAACTGAATAAAACACTTCAAATTCAAATTTTCAATGTACGGGTGTCTGTTTTACCGTTGTTGATGAGAATTAACAACATCAACTTTGTCCTTGGTATAGAAATGATTAGATTTCATCCGTGGTTTGTACCCATATATGATATGCGCATCATGAGTGTATTTGACATTTCCTGGTGTTGTATGTTATTTTGGATACCGAAGGTACATGGATGTGGCCATCGAACTTACATCATTGATAAGTATGGACAAGATACGGGTTGGGGGAGCTCTATGTACATTGAGAGTTTTCAATTTTAACGAGTATCAATTTTTTTTTCAATTAGAACATTAACAATGAATACGAAATATTGCATCATCATTTTAAGAAGCATGGTCGTGTAAAGATTTCATTTGCTTGTTATTTTTGGAAATGTATCAAATCCTTACAATCACGTGAAATAAAAAAAAAACTTTGAAAAATCATTAACATATCAAATGAACACGTGTGATACAGTGGGGGTATAGATTTCTAAATGTGTAAAATATCTTCCCGCAGATATTACCAAATAAACTTAGTACAAATACAATAAATATATAATTTAAAGAATACGTATACCTGTATATACATACTAGTGCCGGAGTTAAATGTAAGACAAAAATCTTTTCGGGGTAGATAAACATGCAGACCTAAATCAATATGGGTATTGATTATAATATTTGAATGATAATAACTTGACAGGTATTCATAGGCAAATCTCCGA
Organism: Pinna nobilis; assembly: GCA_016161895.1. Lineage (NCBI taxonomy): Eukaryota > Metazoa > Mollusca > Bivalvia > Pterioida > Pinnidae > Pinna > Pinna nobilis. The sequence goes on from JACSZP010029504.1 coordinate 13,334, forward strand.
TATGCATTACGTACAATGAAATTTAACTTGGAAAACTCATGTAGACAAAGCATATAACTAAGTAAGGTTATTAAGACAAAGATATCGACCGGTGAAACAATTAAAACAATAATCTGTGAACAAATCTTCCTTGCGATGTCGAATTCGACGATAAAAACTATGAAACCACGGAAATTTGTTTTTTCTTATTGGACACACTTCTTACATATATTTTATGATAGATAACTGAAAAACAACAGAAGTTAAGGTATTTCATTCTAAATAAGCATTTGATATATGTATTACGAATGAATAGAATATTTTGTACCCTTGCAGTTACGATTTCACGCAAATTAAAATATTTCAAAGTACAAATTAAACGATAACGTATATATCAAAGCACTGGTATACTCTGAATTGCTTTCGTATACGTATACATTGATTCCGCAGCAGCGAATCTAGATTTTTTTACCTTTCACATTACCGTTCATATTTCAAAACACAATAAGGTGTAACCCACCTATATCGAACCCTGATATATTGAAACCCCGTTTAATTTGAATTAATTTTGATTCCCCGCATAAGTGATTTGGCTACTTTATTACCTGAATCATTTCTAAAATAATTTTGTATATGTGAAAGGAAGTTCAGTTCCCTTTTGGTTTCAATATATATCCAGGTTCGACTGCATTTGTTGTTATGGAATTACATCCCTTATTCATGTTAAATAAGTTTTAAGGTTATATGTTTAATTACTTCTCTATTAGTTGGTAGCATGGATCCGTCTGCGGCCTTGCACTAATCATGGTAAAACTCACTACCAGAAAGAAGCACAAAAACAGGTTTGCTGAAGACATTTTTACATCCATCAACTGAATAGTCATATCTCACTTTGAAATGATACGTGCCACATAAGTGCGTCTATTTATATAATTGTTCAATGGAAATCCCCCAAATGGATTAGATCTAAATATAGCAATGAGTAGAAGATTTTATTTTTGATTTACTTAAACCCATGCAATGCATATCGCGTGTTATGCAATATGCATTGATTCCTATTTTCACTTTACTTTCCAGAAAGTAAGATATTTTCGAAACTGAAAGTTGTCATTTAGCAGTGGCAGGTAGATCTGGTACATGCTTTTACTTTATATATGAGTACATACAAATACATGCATGTGCCTCTGAAAAACAAAAGTTCTAATTTTCACAAATGTGTCAGAGGGACATGGGGTTATTGATCTAGCGTCGGTGATTTTCTTTTGAGGGTCAAGCGATTTACAGATAATCTTTATAGTCAGGGTCTGTTTATACATGTCTGAAAACGTCACCGAGGAAATTCTACGGTCCCTATGAGAACAATATCACACAATATGACATGTATCTCATTATTTAGTATTATGGGCGGTATAAGTTTGAGATTTTGACCATTCGGAGCATCGGATATTGCGTACTCCATCATGGTGTAAAATTTACCAAAGTTGACCACTGGTGTAGAATGAGACTGACGGGTTAATAAACATTAGATGCTGACTATCCCGGGTACCTGATCCCTATACGTTCGTACGTGGAGATTTTCTTTAATTTTTAATTTTGCCTCGTATTCCAGGTTTTGCATGCTCTCACGTTTGGTGCAATTTTGAATACGTAGTATACATAGTTTTGTCTGTCCAAGTATAGCATGTTGCACTACGATTTCAACATCTGGAAACAGTAGCCAGGGAGGCAGCAATAAAGAAATTTGAATAAGGGTGATATTGAAAACAGTAGCTAGAAAAATTTGCAAAGAAAATGCAGAAAAGAATCATACGGTCCAAAATAAAAACTAATATAAGTAAGCCTACATTGCTAAGGATAACAGGATTTATATTCACTAAGCTGTAAGACTTTGCGCCGATGACGTTATCAACAGGAGCATACATTATACATGTATATGATTTGTAGCAAAAGTGTAGAAGCAAATTGAAAATAAGAATTGAGATATTGTTTGTCCAGTGTGAATATGTGTGAGTTAATGTACTCAGATAATTTAATATAACTGTTATGGAAGGTTAGTGACTAGAACGGAATCACGAGTCCGTAACAGTTCTATAGAAATCAAATAAACAAAGAAAAAAAAATAAATTAGAATTACCTGCAAGTACTTGGTTGCAGGCTTGTGTGAAGTAACATGCATTTGCTCTTTTAAGTTAAGTTTCACATTTATTTCCTCGAAGAGTACATATATATATTTTTTTTGATAAGGGGATAAAGGCAAAGGTCGCTATTTTCCGGAAATACCCCGATGAGGCTGTCTACAGAAAAAGGGAGTTTATTTTTAGATATTTGCTTTTACAGATTTATTTTTAGAAATTTTACTTTTCCAGATTACTTTACTTCTAAAATATATATCTAACGGCACCGAGTTCGAATAAAGATCGTGCCAGCCCAATGTTTATGTTTATTTAGCAATCTTTTGTATTACATCACATGACATAAGATGCGTCTGGGTTATTTTCAATACTATTTCGGGTATGTATATTGTCATATTTAATGTGGTAAAGGTCGTGATCAACCGAGTAACTTTTCGTCATCTCACTTTGATGTTTACTTCTTTGTGTCATGTTCTTTTTATTTGTTGGTAAGCTCTTGTCGCAATGCACCACATATGTGTGCCCTTCAGTCTGTGAAGGCTGGTTAATTGTAAAGAGGTTTATTCATTCATAAGACAGATAAAAATCAAATTGTCTAAAACAAATAACCATGTGACCCTATTTTACGGAAATTCCTTTGGTTGCAGTTTCAGTTTATGTATAAATATACAATTTGCCTCGACCTTTAATGATATAATCTTTTCTTTCATTTATTTACCTCAACTAAAATGTCAATTACAAATTACGTGTCATAAAAATATATGTAAAAATAGCTGTCATAGGATATTCCAGAGACTCTCCAAACGTGATTGTGTTCTACAAATGGAATATGGTCACTCTCTATAGTGACAGGAACACAAACATTTCAAACAAACCAAATCGGTATAGTCTATCCATTGAAATAAAGAATAAGTAATAAGTGGTCATGGAGAAGCACCTTGGGATCGTCCGATGATTCCAGATCCTAAATAGTAACTCGACATACATGTATGGATATCGATGACGTTTTATCTATCAGCAACTATTATTTTTATTCATTTGTCGCCTATTCGATATATGCCTATGAACTCGAGATACAGCGACTACAGACCCCCCCCGCGTCTGTTTACCTTGATTTGTTTTAATGAATATAGATGTTACCGGTAAACTGAAAACTGTACTAAATGAGAAAAATATTACTTAAGCTTCATTAATGTCAACTTCCCATAATTATATAACAACATTCCCTCATCACCTGGATCTGGCAGTTATGTCTCTCAACCGATTCGATACGCAAGAACTTGTTCTGCGTATGATCAGAGGCATGTTACTGACAAATATGTTGATGTTATAAAGGTTCCAACAGTCCTGTTTAATTTTTCGCAAAACCTTTGGTCGTTATAACGGTCTAGTTCTTCTATTGTAACCTGTGATTGGTTCGAATGCTGTCTCACTTGATTCAAACCAATTTTAGGTCGTTCTTAACAGACTGATATTGACTTCGGATTACTCTGTTTACCTGTTCATGATATTGGGCTCACGTTAGGTGTGACCGGTCGACAAGGGATGCTTTTCTTTCCAGTCACCTGATCCCACATCTGGTACATCTAGGGTATCGTGTTTGCCAATCTCTTTATTTTGTATGCCTTAAATGAGTTTTAAAATTGTTCACTGGTCATTACCTTTATTGTTTCAGGACATAAAAATGGTCTAAAAATGAAGGCAATTGTAAATCTCACATTAGGGTGGATCAGTTGTCCTGGTTAACAAGCATTAGATGTTGACTCTTCCTGGTCATCTGATCTCTTCACATTCGTACGTGGAGATTTTCTTTAAATTTCATTTTGTGACGTATTCCAGGTTTTGCATGCTCTCTCGTTTGATGCAATTTGAATACGTAGTATACATAGTTTCGTCTATCTAAGTAGAGGGTGTTGTGTTGTACAACACTATCATATAAAGGTTTAATAACACCAGCAGCAAGAAATGTTTGCAAAGCAAATGCAGAAAAGAATCATAGGGTCCCAACTAAATACTAATCAGGCCTAAATTACCAAGGATGACAGAATTTATATTCACTAAGCTGTAAGACTTTGCTCCGAAAATGTTATCAACAGGAACATACATGTATATGACATGTAGCAAAAGTGTAAAAGCAAATTGAAAATAATAATGATAAAAATTAAGGTATTATTTTCCCAGTGTATTTATGTGTGAGTTAGTTCTATAGAAATCAAATCACCAAAGAAAAAACAATAAAATAAGCTAAAATTACCTACATGTGTGTTAACACACTACGCAGTACTTTGTTTCAGGCTTGTGTGAAGTAACAAACATTTACTCTTTTCAGTTCAGTTTCACATTTATTTCCTCGAAGAGTACATATATTTTTTCGATAAGGGGATAAAGGTAAAGGTCGCTATTTTCCGGAAATACACCGATGAGGCTGTCTACCGAAAAAGGGAGTTTATTTTTAGAAATTTGCTTCTACAGATTTATTTTTAGAAATGTACTTTTCGAGATTACTTTCCTTCTAAAAATATATCTAACGGCTCTAAGTTCGAATATAGCTCGTGACAGCCCAATGTTTATGTTTTATAGAAACCGTTTGTTTAGCAGCACATGACATATGATGTGTCTTCATTATTTTGAATACTACTTCGTTTTATCGATCAGCAATAATTATTTCGGATATGTATGTTGTGATATTTAACATGATATTTAACATGACAAAGGGCGGCCATTAACTAAATTTTAATCGTTTTACTTTGATATCTTTTTTTTGTGTCATGTTTTTTCTTTCCATTTGTCAATAAACACGTTGTCGTAATGCACTCCTAGGGTATGTCCTTCAATCTATGAAGTATTTTTTTAATTGTAAAGAGGTTTATTCATTCATAAGACAGATCAAAAATCAAAAATTGTCTGGTATGGTGTGGTATTGTTGTTTATCGTCCTACCCAAGAATATTTCACTCATATGGAGACGTCTCAAATTGTCTAAAACAAATAACCACGTGACTCTTTTATACAAATATTCCTTTGGTTGTTATTTCTGCTTATGTATATATACCGTTTGCCCTGACCTTCAAATGAGTTCAGCTTTTCTGTCATTGTCCTACTTCAACCAAAGATGTCAATGACAAATCATACGTCATGAAAATAAAAAAAGCTATCATATGATATTCCTAAAACTGTCCTAAAGCCATTGTGTTTTTAAAACGAATAAAACCATTCTCTTTAGTAACAGAAACATTAACATTTCAAATAAACCAAATTGGTAAATAGGGTTCACGGCAGGTGTGACTGGACGACAAGGGACGCTTACTCTCCCTGGGTACCTGATTTCACCCCTGGTAAATCCAGGGGTCCGTGTTTACCCTTTTGTATGCCTTTTAGGAGTTTTGATAATGTCCGCTGATTGCTACCTTTATCTTTTCATTGATATAAAAAAGTTCAACATAAGAGGTAATTGTGAATCCCACATAGGATGGGATCATTTATCCGGATAGACTTACCGTCTCTTGTCTGTAAACAGTAAATGATAAAGGTTTCAAAAGGCATGTGCAAGGGTTTTCTCCAGTAAACGCAGTAATTTGTCATAAATATAGTTTAGAATAATTCATGATAAACCACAAATATATGAAATTTGGACATTGTGTTGCGGATACAGATGAAGGTGTGTTAACAAATAACCGTTTTCCGTTTATTTTTAAGGATTTAAATACAGACAGCGGTTCTTTTCTCTTGAAAAGTTTTTAAGATTCAGGGTTTATTTTGAATTTGGACTTCATTTCATAAAACGAGACAATGTATCCAACAAACAATGGCTTACGAGGGGTTTGGCTGCTCTACGCGGGATGCCATGATTTGGTTTTGTTTTTCCTTCCGTGGCACCTAATCCCGCCTCTAGATTTGTGTAGGTATATTTGTATCCAACATTCCTCGACTTTGTCCATTGTGTCCTGGACAATTGATTACTTATTTCTAAAAATTACCAAAATTACAATAGCCGGAAGTAATCCAATAGGCAAAAGCGGTTTGATGGTCTTATCTTTGTTCCCTTCAACATGACACATATTCTTACAGATAAGACGTAAAAGCCTGGACAATGATAATGGCGAGCAAATTGTTATTCTTCGCCTTGTTTTCTTTGTTTTTATATGCTAACTGTAACCATGTCGTGAATAGGGGTGCTATGTCATTTGTTGTCAGCCGAGGATGTCCGTACCTTACCCAGTGAGTATACAAAACTATGCAGCTAACAGAAAAAGTCCATTGCTTCCAATCCAGGAAATGCACGAGATAACAAAACTTCTCAAACATAACTTACCAGCTCTACATTCTATCATTCTATTTGTAATACAAACATTTGGTCTTTTGTATCCAGCTGAGTATTCCTTCAATAAGTTGAAAGCAATGTTATATCAATACATATACATTGTATACTATATGATGGTATTGAAGTACTGAATTTCTCTATCTTTACATATCATATATGCATACATGCAATCCTTATATTTATATCCCACGTACTTTTTTGCGTCGTTTGAAAATTGAAATTCAAGTGATTGCGTGCATGGTGACTATTTATCGATACCCAATAGGATTGTTGATCAAACATAACAGAAATTACTTGTTTCGTTGAAGAATAATTGTTTCATATCTATTTCTACTGAACTTCAATATAGAAGTGTTGTAACTAATAGAAAGAGCTTTGTGTGATTTCTGCTGTAGACAGTATAGAGTGCAATATTAAGTTGTTTTTTTTCAAAATTATAAAAGTTGTTCAATTTGCTCTCCATGCAAAGTGGACCGTGAGATTATCAATAATTTGTCGAGAATTGTTGCAAATTAAGTCTTTTGATAATTTTGCCAAAATATTGACCCACACCTTGAGATTAACAATGAGTGGCGGTTGAAAAAAAACCATTACGAAAAAAAGAGTTGACTTTAATTCCCTAGGCCTACTACATGTATTAACTTTCCATTTATATGCAGCAATATTTCAGCAGCACCTGCATATGGAATATGAATCTCTCATTTGATAGGATATTACAGAGCATGTAATTTCTATCAAGGTTTCCTTGATAGAGGGTTGCTGCTGACAAAGAAGCTACTTAACCAAGGGTTCCTAATGGTTAAATTGAAGTCATCACTTCGAAAGTTTTACGGTCGCCATCATGACTTGGTTGATCTTTATAGCATATTGGTAAAACATGATGAGGGATATGCTCTCCCCTGTCATACATCTAATCCTGTCCCTTTCTCGTTTACGAACATCACTGGATAAGACTTATTTATGTATTTGAAACATAGATGACACGATTTGTGTCGCGTGCAGAGGAGCTGTTTACCCTTCCGGAGCACCTGTACTCATCCCCGTATTTTAGGGTTCGAGTTATTCTATTTTTAGTTATACACATGTATGTTGTCGTGTGGATTGCTGTTTGTAATGTTGTCTGTTTCTGTTTTTTTGTCATGGGTTTGTCTGCCGATTTTTTAAAATTCTGAATGCCCCATTGGTATCCTCAAATATCCTTTTTAAGCCAAATTCTTATAAAATTGATGAATTATATATTGTCCCATAAACAGCTTACATTATAGAATTGATATCGCCTTATTTTTTACATCTAGAAACTATGTAAAAATGATGCCTTAAATTAGTGTAGGCTAAGCTTCTTTATAATCTTATATACATGTAATTATTTTCACATTTAAGACAAAGATTTCGATTTAATGACTTCCCAAAAAAGGACCAAGAAATATAAAAAAGTAATTTCTGAATTCTTAAATGAAAATACTAGTATTGTGATTTTCCTCCTTTTAATCGCGGTTACCATGTATAGCCCTCGCCGGAGATTTATTTCCAAAGCAAACTCATTTTTCAACTCCATAGTAGCATTCACAACTTGGATTGTACAGTAGCTACTAAAGTCAATAAAAATAATTTCAGTTACGTCAGAGACAACTACTTCGGAGTTTTTGTTTATCGGAAAGATGTCACCTCCACAACCACACCACAAACCAAAATTAACTGGGCAACATATGTGTACGACCGGAGTATACCAAATTACATACCCGTAGAGCTGATACACGGACTTATAAACTGTGGAAGGGAATACGCACTGTATGCTGTAAAGCCTGAGCAGTACGTTATAGACAACTTACACCCGGACTTTTCACAAATCCCTGGAGTGGGTACGTATACGTCTGTTGATTGATGGGTTGTACAAGTATTGTTATGTAACGCCTCACTCAAGATAGTTCACTTGTTTGGAGCACTAAATTTCATTGTATTGTGTTGTAATGTTGTTTAACGTCCCACTCAATAATATTTCACTCGTATGGAGACGTTACCGTGTGCCGGTGAAGGGCTACAAATTTTGCCTACGCTCGGCACTGCTGGCCGTAGAGCAGGGAGGGTCATTTAACGTGTCAACACCTACTGTGACACGGGACTTCGGTTTTTACTGTCTCATCCGAAAGACAGAAACGGCCAACCATGGAGAGGCGGATCTTTTGAATCGCAGTCGAACACGCTAACCACTCGGCCACGGAGGCCCCACTAAATTTCAAGTTTATAAAAGCTGGGATTCTATTCTAAGCAAGCTTTGTCTACTTTGTTTTTGTTTCAGTATTATTTAAGTTATAACCCATGGGTAATGATGAAGGATGTGTAACCTTTCACAAAAGCTGGGTTTTATGAAATTAGAGATAAAAGAAGATGGTCGTCAATACACAAGTATCACAGTTGCTCTTCTGGCAATTACTGATAGATTGCCTCGAAATTTCTTTGAACAAAATGATTACCAAAAATAGTCTTGGTCGATCAACAGACTTGCTTATCAGTCTAGATAAGCTTTCTTAGATACAGGTTGATACTGAAGCCAACATATCAGACATATTGCAACACATTCTTTGGGTGAAATAAAATGCCATTCTAAGACCATCCAAAAATACTGGTAAATGATGTGCAAATACGTTTACTATTTTATCTTAGTTGCTTTAAATTTTGTGTATCAAACTTGAAGTGTCTTTGAAAGCTTCAAGCAGATATCATTGATATGAGAAATCACTCTGAAATTAGTTACTTGGCATACAGACGACACGATGGTAAACATTGCATCAGGGTTGCAATATTGAAACTTTGTTTTTTCATCTTTTTGAGAATCATGGCAGGACCACATACCTTAACAGCCTGTGTATTGCCCATAAGTGATACACCTGCTCTTTTACTTCAGGGAATCTGGGAGATTTTTTTATTAGATTAAAAAACTCATTGGAAATTTGTGTGACAAGACAAGAAATATTTTTTTCCTGTGTACAGTGGAGCCTCATTAATCCGGACACCTTCGTTCCCAAGCAAATTGTCCGTATAAATGAAGCGTCCGGACTACTGAAACATACATATCATAATGTGCAAGGCAATCTGAAAATTTTGTTCCCTGGACATGACATCCAGAAGGTGGAGCATCCGGATTATTGGCGTCCGGATTAATGAGGCTCGACTGTATTTACTGGTACTTATCTAACATTTTAATATAAAATCATAATTCATTTGGCAAAGTAGTCTTTAAAATGAGCACGAGTTTATCAAAACAAAAAAATTCTTCAAAATATGCTATGCAAGTAATCTAGCGATATTGGCTATCTATTGTGTATATCTTTAATTACAGGCATTTATGCCAATGTTAGCTTATACATTGTAGAATGCAATACATAGAAAATGTTTTTGTGTTCACCTTAAAACGAATTCTACATATTCTAAATATGTATTTTGATTATCATTTCAGTAAATTAAAGCAATAACAAGAAACAACAATGGGAGATTGCAAAATGAAAAAGAAAGAATTGCGTTCAATAAATTTATTGTCACTTTTTCATCTTTGGCTTTTTCTTGTTTTTCCATTTCTTGCTTTTGTGAGATTTTACACTAAATTTCATGGATTTTGAGAGTTTTTCCTGGGTCTTTTTATCCATTTTGACAGCACACACAGCACTGGTCTTCGTATCTGAAAGAGATAATTAATTTGCTTCAACAAACAACAACCACACACACTATATGCATATATATAATACATATACATGTATTAAATTATGTCAAAAAACGGTTAAGCTTTTTAGGTCACCTGAGCTTTGCTCATGGTGACCTATTGCCATCGCCTTTTGTCTGTTGTCGTCCGTTCGTTAACTTTTCACATTTTCGACTTCTTCTCATGAACC
>JACSZP010029514.1:0-17568 GCA_016161895.1 Pinna nobilis
TCTTATTTTAATGATGCTACATGTGATTTGTCTTATTTTAGTGATGCTATTTGTGATTTGTCTTATTTTAATGATGCTACATGTGATTTGTCTTATTTTAATGATGCTACATGTGATTTGTCTTATTTTAGTGATGCTACATGTGATTTGTCTTATGTTAATGATGCTACATGTGATTTGTCTTATTTTAATGATGCTACATGTGATTTGTCTTATTTTAATGATGCTACATGTGATTTGTCTTATTTTAATGATGCTACATGTGATTTGTCTTATTTTAATGATGCTACACGTGATTTGTCTTATTTTAATGATGCTACTTGTGATTTGTCTTATTTTAATGATGCTACGTGTGATTTGTCTTATTTTAATGATGCTACTTGTAATTTGTCTTATTTTAATGATGCTACATGTGATTTGTCTTATTTTAGTGATGTTACTTGTAATTTGTCTTATTTTAATGATGCTTCATGTGATTTGTCTTATTTCAGATGGAAGACCTTTGGAGAAGAAGTCAAAGGTAACTGGAATTGATGATGACTGTAATTTACCACCAGAGGTCAGGTAAGTAGAATATCAAACCAGTACTGTAGCATGCTCATTTATAGCTTGCTGGGGTGAGAGTTCGGAGATCTAATGCCATACCCTGGCATTGTTCTTGATGTCTTAGGTGGTGACATCTGTAGACAAAACTGTATCCTAGGCTAAATCTTTTTAACCAGAAGAGATAGGAATTTGATATTTCACATGTTTATTCCCCATGATTTAGGTTTTTATCCAGGGTAAGGACTTTTGACCCAGTGACTTTGACTTATTTTTGAAAAAAAACTCTTTTGAGCTTTGTTACATGTATCTTCTAGCAACTCTTTTTAGAACTCATGCACTGTGGATATGATACACACAACAAAATTCTCTGTTTCACTTCTCGAATGGAAAGACTGAAGAGAATTTATCACTACCCAAATGTTCTGGTCAACACTATGTTATTAAACACAGAACACATTCTATGAAGTTTCTCTAATCACCTGTTTTGTGTAGAAATGTTCCTTTGATATGTAAGGAATAATAAAGGACTAAAGAAATTGTGTAATGAAAATTTCACAACTTATGTTTACACAAGATACTAAAAATGTTATAGTAATAATATACCTACTGAATATTGAGGAAACATTTACAAAATAGAAATAAGGTAAAATAAATTGCACATACTACAGAAGTCACAATAATGATTATGATAGGGCTACATTTGTAATCCTTTCTCTATAAGTAATCACTTGAGCATCTTTTAGAATGTCTTTCTATGAAGCACTTTACCTGGACATCAATGATTTAAGTTACTAAGTCATAGACCAGCAGAGCTTATGCGATACCCCGTTGTCCGGCGCCCGCCCGTCCGGCCGTCTGTCCTTCCGTCTGTAAACAATTTCTTGTTATCGCTACTCCTCCTAAACCATACTACATATTCACTTCTAGACTTCGTATATGTTTTCTGCATAACATGTACATGTAGTTGATCTAAAATGTAATTCAGCCTTGTCAAATCAAAAAGGGCCAAGTTAGGGTCCAAAATAGTAAACTCTTGTTATCGCTACTCCTCCTGAACCATAAGCCATATAAACATGGGACTACCACTAATGTATTCAGTATAATGTCTAGGTGGTCTAAAATGAAATTCAGCCTAGTTGGACAAATAGGGGCCATTTTTAGGGACTTTGTCAAATTTCCCTATTTAACTCTATGTAAATCTTGGTTATTGCTACTCCTCCTGAACCATACTACATATTCACTTTTAGACTACATATATGTTTTCAGCATAACATAAAGGGGCAAGTTTAGGGGACAAACAGTAAAATCTACTCCTCTTTTATCGTAATGCCTATTGACATTCAGACTTTCAGGAGTAGCGATAACCAGAAATTTTTTACCAACTGAGGGGACTTGTTATATCAAGTAAACGAGGTAGTTTGTATAAAATTAAGTTCAGTTTGGTTCGACTAATTAGGCCTTTTTAGGGATTTGGTTGAATAACATATAATATACAATACAGTCAAACTGCTTTATAACGACCGTCGATAATCGGACATTTTCACCTTCCGACAGGATTTTGCCAAGATCAAAAGTACATGACTTTCTTTTACCATCCATATAACAGAATTTACAGCTTCCGACAACGACATAAAATATTCCAAACAAACATGCATTTTTAGTTGCAAAATCCCGCGATACAACGACACAAAAATTTCTCAATAATAATTGCCGATTATATAGTTCGATTACTTTTTTATTTAAGAGTGACGCTTGTTAAAATAAAGACTCAGTGGCTTCGTAATTACCTGGTGTGCACTTGACTTTTACAATACGGGTGCTATGAGACACTCTACTACAAAAATGACCGAGAGACCTATATATGCCGTCAGACTCAGCTGACCTATCATTTCTTTATAAGAGCAGATTCGAAACAACGAAAGAATTCCCAAGGGACAAACATGGTCGTTATAAAGAGGGTTCACTGTATAGATATCCTAGCTTTTGTAAAATAAGGAGTCATACCAACACATAATTAATACTAATGTATTCAATATAATGTCTAGTTGGTCTGGAATCAATTGAGACCTAATTGGACCTCTAAGGGTCATTCACTTAAGGGACTATAGTAAAATCATATTCAGGCTGTTTTAAATCATTTTATTATTATCCATATATGTACCAGTAGAGCTACAAGATCCGTGGATCTCTGGTATTAAAAAGCAAATGTGCGTGTAATATGATGGTAATACATTTGTGGTGCTCTATATATGCTTCAAATAGTACATTAGAGGGGAAAAATGATTTGAAAGAGGTAAACAACCCCCCCCCTTCACCTTTAAGCAAGTGAATCATAATGCCACCAAATCAGACAGTCCTTCATTCCCTTATCTTATAACTTCTATTGTCAATGACTGATACATTGGATGTCCCAGATTTACAATGTACAGCTCATGAAACTCTGAGATAATCACGAATATCAGGATACAAATTTCGTGATGCCAAACATTAAAGAATGTGCAATATCTCAAAATACTAAACAAAAAAACCCCAAAAAACAAACAAAAATAAGAGAAAAAAACTTGAGGTAGCTCATGGAAATTTTCAGAACAGATTTGTCTTTTAAACTCTTGAATTGTTGAATAAGTTCTTATAATCAAACATAATAGAAATTCAGTGTTATATGAAATATGAATTATAGAGTTTCTTTTTTTTCAGATTAAAGAATGCTGTCACTCCATTGTGGAATGTCCCATATGAGGAACAAGTGGAGGTAGCTATTCCTGATATAACTTTCCTCTTAATCAGTAGATCTGACTTGAACCTAAGCCCCCCCTCTCTCTCTCTCCCTCTCTCTCTCTCTCTTTCTTCAGATTTTGAATTTCGAAAAGAAGAGATTAGAAGAGATAGGGGTCAATTTATTGAATGCAGCGAGAGATCAGAGAGAAGAAGGGCAGCTTTTTTAGAATTAATAAAGGTATAACAGTGGTAGAAGCCAAGATTTGTTGAGGATTTTTAAAAAAAAATTTGCATAGAATATTTGCCTACACATTAGATGATATACACCACTATTTGATAGTTGGCTATGGCTCCTGGTAATAGCATTAGCTCTAGAAATGGAAAGCCCATGGTTTAAGTGTTGGGTGCAGTGGAGACGTTTTCCTATTTATAAAATGGAACATTTTGAATTCAGGTCCAATATCACATATGATGCTGACATCATAGATTCCTTCAATGGCATTCGGTGATAACCACATGTAAGTGACAGATTTTTGACATGGAGGTTAAACATCAAGTCCAATAGAGCAATATTTTCTTGTTCAAAGTTCTGTTTGACATGCTTGTCCTTCCAAGAATAGCCCGATAGTTAAAAATACATTTGGACATATTTTTCATCTTCACAGAATTAAAAAATTGAAATATCACATTTGCACCAGCATATAATTAGAGGATGTAGCTGATAAAATACAAAGAAATTGCACGCAATACAGTGAACCCTCTTTACAACGACCATGTTTGTCCCTCGGTGATTTTGTCGTTGTATCGAATTTGCTCTTATAAGGAAACAACAAGTCACTGAATCCGACGGCGTTTAACAGGACATCCCAGAAAAAAACTTGATAAATCGGTGAATTTTCTGTTAAAGATATATGTGTTTAATCTTCAAACAAAAACTGCGTGAGAAACAACGACACGTAGGTAGAAATTGTCGTTTTAATTGGCAGTCGGTAGATAAAATAAAGTTTACTTGAATGACCAATTTCACCTAATTAGCTTATTATCGTGCTGCTCGCTTATTCCCTCTTCATGCCAGTATCTGAAGTAATCCCGAACCCAATAGGTTTTGACAATCGCATTTAGGCAGCTCATTACCAATACAATGGCCTAGTGAAGTCTAAAATAATTATTAATCACAGCAATTAGCCCCTTTATTCCGACTATTATCAAGTCACTACCCACAAAAGAATTTTCAAATGAAAACAAAAGGAACTAACAGGCTCTATGAAAACATTTGAGGAGTGTCAGACGAGATCGGGGTAATCGAGTGTCTCATACCTCACTTTTCGTAACAGTTGAGTGCACACCAGGTAACTGCGAAGTCATTGAATCTTTGTTTCAGCGTCAATATTAAGGCCAATAAACAATTGTAACAAATAATCGGCAATCATCATTGATAAATTGTATGTCATTGTATCGCGGGATTTATTAACTAAAAATGCATGTTTGTTCTGAATCTTTAATGTCGGTGTCGGAAGCTGTAAATTCCGTTATATCGATGGTAAATAACGTTATGCACGTTTGTTCGGAGAAATCTTGTCGGTAGGTGAAAATGTCGGATTAACGGCGGTGGTTATAAAGCGGTCTGACTGTATATAGATATCGTCGTTTAAAAAATAAAAAAATACACGATTATGGGTTGTATTCATTTCCTGCCATTTTAACAGACATGGCCGATGCCTATTAGTAGGGTGAATTACGCAGACAAAACATGTCCAGCACGGACATTTAAACGTCGATTTGACCATTTTGTATATGTAAATTGCTTAATTACATCCATTTGTATACGATTCCGTCGTTATCTTGTGTATGACAAATTTTTGCTAAATGAGTCCAAGTGTATCATTAAAAAAAATAGCCTGAAGTGATCTCTTCACAATAAAATAGAACTCACATTCAACAAAACAGACAGACTATAAAGTGCCTCAGAATCTATATTACAGGTTTTATGTTAGGTTGATACACCATAGGTGATGTGGATAAAAAAATCGCACATAAATTAGCTTTTTGGGATGTCAGATCATGATAAAACATGGCGTGAATGGTATTGAGTTGTCTCCCTGTAAAAGTTTTGTTCGTCATTCTCATCATTTCAATTGTTTGGAGGAAGAGAGTTGTATCTGGTATACAGATTACCTAGAAGTAAATTGATATTTCTCATTTTGACCACTTTCTGATTGTTTTTTTAATCGACTAAGGATCTTATTTTCCTCCCAATGTTTCTATCATAAGACCTCAAAATGACTTTAAATTGGAGATTGAATGCCATAACTTGTACTGACAGTATGAAATTTGAGTAGGACATGGATACTTCTGAAAAGAACTGTGTATAAAGTCTGTTATGTATTTTTTTTACAAAACCATGGCAAATGAGTTAGGACAGTTTTCTTTTACATGTCAGCAGTCTATTGATGAGAGATACCTTTCATTACTGGAAGTAGGAATTAGCTAATGATAATCAAATGTAATAAGTTGAGAGTGTTTTTGGTCTGTTACAGCCTGCGAGAGTTATATGAGCTCTACAGGATTTTGTGAGCCTTTTTAATTTTTTTTCTTTCTATTTTTATTTTTCATCTAGAGGAAGACATCCAAGATTAACGACTTAATGAAGAAATATGCAAATCAGATTTTCAAAAACAACACAGGGATGAGAAATTGGTTGCAGCAGCAAAGGTACTATAAATAAAAGCACCAAAATCATCGGAACTACAGCCAAATCTGTCTTTATGTGGACCTCTATTTAAAGATCATCTACAGTCTAACTTGTTTTAAGAGACCGTCCAAGGAAAGGAGCAAAAAGGGTCACATATGGCAGGTGGTCTCTTAATTCAGGTGATTTATATAGGAAAAAGCCAATTTGGGAACCACTCATTTAGGTCACATATGACAGGTTTTCCTTTAATTCAGTGGGTCGCTAAGGCAGGTTAGACTATTCATGAAAGTTACCTGTCTGTTAAGGCCAATTTTGTGTGTTCGTTTGAGTGAAATAAGAAAGAGTGCAATAAAGAAATAAAAGTCAATTTAGAAATTACAAAATAATAATTACTTGTATATGAATTACATAGAAATGAACAGATCAAATATCCGAAATCCCCAAATTGTTTATTGTTATGTTTGATAAAATTACATGTGACCACTTCCCTGCATCTTGTGATGTAGAGTTACTTATATTGTACTGCAATATTTATTTGAAAATCTAGAAGTATGAATTTTGAAATGTTCAAAACAAATTATGACATCACATAGTTATGCCACAAAAGGCTACATTATAAACACACATTTGGAAACCCAGACCAGGTATCAATGTTCAAAAATACATTATTTCCCTACGAGATTTACTTGCCTCATGGCAAGACTCAAGTTGGTCTTACAAAGACTCTGAAGAAACCAAGACCACATGTCACGGTGGGTGTTGACACGATATAGATTTCTCACTGATCAATGACCAAAATTGTTGAGCCTAAGCCAAAAATTGAAGCCTCTCGCTCACATTCTGTGATGTATCTATATTTACCAGTTCGAATGATTATTGACGGCTACACAAGACCACCGTATAATAAACAAATCTTATGCTCTGTAGATTCATACCTTCACAGCATGAAAAATTGAATTTCTGTTTTGCGGAAATCATATGGATCTTGGGCGGAATTCCTGTTTCCAACTGGTTTCCGTGCTATGGAAAACGTTACCATGTTGACTACCTGTTTCAGTTTGTGGAATCATGGGCGGGTTCATGTGTCCATAGGAACCCTATACTCCAGAAACCATACTAAAATTTTCTAGTAGGATTTCGCATTCCAAAAAACATATGGATCCTTGGCTGGTGTCCGTTTCCATCAAGTTTCCGTAGAAACCACTCTCAGGATGACCGGAAGTTTCAGTTTGCAAAAACCACATGTATCTTTAACGGGTTCATTTTCCGCATGGATTCCCTATTGCTGAAACCATAGTAAAATTTTTCAGCAAGATTCCACATTGCGGAAACCATATTTTTCTTTGGCAGTTTCTGTTTCCAGGTGGTTTCTGTCATGTGGAATCCATAATGTGTTCTTATAGTCCGTGTTTAAACTGGAGTTGGGACTGCCAGGTTTTAAAAAGAATTTTCAGGCATGAAGTCAGTTACATGTATCCGTGTACTCTTCCATTACTGGGGAGTATTTATTAATTTTGCTTCATAAATCACTTGATACATTGATGCTCCTTTTTTTTCTTTGTCAGGAATATGTACAATGGCCATTGTTGTGAACTTCTACCCATAAAGCCTTCGGTAAGTAAATGTAATATTTGTGCGAAATGAGTTGTGGAAATGGCAAGTAATTCGATTGACGAATATTCTATTATAGTCCTGTCACATAGATGAAACAAAGTCAATATCAACTTGTTTTTAAACCTGACATGCTACCATGAGCCTAGTGTATAGCAAGAATAAGGTATTGTATGTATCATATGGTATGGTGTGGTATGGTATTGTTGTTTAATGTCCCACTCAAGAATATTTCTCTCATATGGGGTCACCGTGTGCCAGTGATTGGCTACAAATTTTGCCTATGCTCGGCACTTACAGCCGTAAAGCAGGGAGGGTTCTTTAATGTGCCAACACCTACTGTGACACGGGGCCTTGGTTTTGACTGTCTCATCCGAAGGACGGGGACGGCCAACCGCGGAGTGGCGCTAACGCGGTTCGAACCCGGATCTTCCGATTCGCAGTCGAACACGCTAACCACTCGGCCACGGAGGCCCCATATCATAAGGTAAGGAAACAGATCATAGATCATGTACAGTGGAGTTGGTATATAACAAAGTCAAAGGGGATCTACTTTTGACTTTGTTATAGGTATCCTTCATTTTAAGCATCAGAATTGACTGCATACATTTTAGATAAATACAGTCAAACCTGTTTTAAAAGACCATCCAAGGGAAGGAGCAAAAAGGGTCACGTATGACAGGTGGTCTCTTAATTCAGGGGATTTATATAGGGAAAAACCATTTTGGGAGCCACTCATTTAGGTCACATAAAACAGGTTTTCCTGTGGGTTCAGTGGGTCGCTAAAGCAGGTTAGACTGTAGTAATTCTTTTCGGGGATTTTATTCCTTATAGGCCTGGATATGCTTCAAGCCACTTCGTTATAGACTGACTCTACTGTATATCTCAGAATAACTTGTGTTACTTTCATTGTCAGGAAATCAACAGTTTATATCAGAGCAACTTGTATCATCGATATTAACACTAACAGAAATCAGTCTGTGCTAGAACAACTTGTGTCACCTATTGCAACATTAAATACTCAGTTTTTCCCAGATCAGCTTGTGTCACTGACGTGTAAGTGTCCATTAAGTTTTATTTTTGTTGGCCTATCATTACAGAGTGCAGGCTTTTGATGATATCATTTTTCTGGAGTTTGTTTTGCAGCTATTTCAGATATTTGATTTGTCTTTGTGGTTGTATATCAATCGATTACAGCTCTATTTTAAGTTCCATTCAGGTGTCCAGTCAAGCTAGGGTTCCAATCCAATCCACAGGTATGTATAGGTAAGAAGCAGAGGTTCCATAAGGGTGAAAGGTGTGATTAGTAATACTGATGTATTCAAATTGTACAAGTCATAATACAAATAGGAAATATTTTAATGTTACAACCTACATACTTGTATCGTAGAATAAGCGAATAATTTCTTTTTTTCAGCCTGTGCAAAGTGGATATCGCAATAAATGTGAATTTACAATAGGAAAGGATATATTTGGCAATGGTAAGTGGTTTTATAGAAACGTTAGATGTATGGTATGGTATGCTATTGTTGTTTAACGTCCCACTCAAGAATATTTCACTCATATGTAGACGTCACCGTGTGCCGGTGAAGAGCTACAAATTTTGCCTATGCTCGACACTGTTGGCTGTAGAGCAGGGAGGGTTCTTTAACGTGCCAACACCAACTGTCCAAAGGACAGGGACGGCCAACCGCAGAGTGGCACTGACGCGGCTGGAACCTGGATCTTCCGATTCGCAGTTGAACACGCTAACCACTCGGCCATGGAGGCCCCACATTAGATGTTGGGTCAGAGAATAGGAATAATTGCATTAAGAGAAGTCTTGGCGCCATGTCAGTATGTTTATCTTCAGGTCATAAGGTTGTGGGTTCAAAACTTGGCAGAGGCATCTGTTGTTTTCTGTCCTTTGATTGAACATTAGAGCTGTTGTGGATCTGTGGTAGTCTGTTCACTTTCAGATCAAGAGGTTCTGTACTCATGTCTTCTGTGAGTGGCCATTGGCTTTTTCTTTCCTTCAGATTAAACAATAGAAAACAAAGTTCCATGTCACTGTAGGTGTAAGCTCATTACATATCCCTAACTGCTCAATACCTGAGTCACGGTAGATAGATCCCTCACCGTTCAATTGCTGTCCCTCTGTAGGTGTAAGCTCATTAAAGATCCCTAACTGCTCAATGCCCATGTCACTGTAGGTGTAAGCTCATTAAAGATCCCTAACTGCTCAATGACTGTGTCACTGTAGGTGTAAGCTCATTAAAGATCCCTAACTGCTCAATGACCGTGTCACTGTAGGTGTAAGCTCATTAAAGATCCTTCTACTCAATGGCCATGTCACTGTAGGTGTAAGCTAATTAAAGTTCCCTCACTGCTCAATGGCCGTGTCACTGTAGGTGTAAGCTCATTAAAGATCCTTAACTGCTCAATGACTGTGTCACTGTAGGTGTAAGCTCATTAAAGATCCCTCACTGCTCAATGACCATGTCACTGTAGGTGTAAGCTCATTAAAGATCCTTCACTGCTCAATGACCATGTCACTGTAGGTGTAAGCTCATTAAAGATCCTTCACTGCTCAATGACCGTGTCACTCTAGGTGTAAGCTCATTAAAAATCCCTAACGCCTCAATGGCCATGCCACTGTAGGTGTCAGCTCATTAAAGATCCCTCACTGCTCAATGACCATGTCACTGAAGGTGTAAGCTCATTAAAGATCCTTCACTGTTCAATGACCATGCAACTGTAGGTGTAAGCTCATTAAAGATCCCTAACTGCTCAATGACCGTGTCACTGTAGGTGTAAGCTCATTAAAGATCCCTCACTGCTCAATGGCCATGCCACTGTAGGTGTTAGCTCATTAAAGATCCCTAACTGCTCAATGACCGTGTCACTGTAGGTGTAAGCTCATTAAAGATCCCTCTGCTCAATGGCCATGTCACTGTAGGTGTAAGCTCATTAAAGATCCCTCAGTGCTCAATGGCCTTGTCACTGTAGGTGTAAGCTCATTAAAGATCCCTCAGTGCTCAATGGCCTTGTCACTGTAGGTGTAAGCTCATTAAAGATCCTTCACTGCTCTATGACCGTGTCACTCTAGGTGTAAGCTCATTAAAGATCCCTAGCTGCTCAATGACCGTGTCACTTTAGGTGTAAGCTCATTAAAGATCCCTCACTTCTCAATGGCCGTGTCACTGTAGGTGTAAGCTCATTAAAGATCCCTAACTGCTCAATGACCGTGTCACTGTAGGTGTAAGCTCATTAAAGATCCCTCACTGCTCAACGGCCGTGCCACTGTAGGTGTAAGCTCGTTAAAGATTCCTCACTGCTCAATGGCCATGCCACTGTAGGTGTAAGCTCGTTAAAGATCCTTAACTGCTCAATGGCCATGTCACTGTAGGTGTAAGCTCATTAAAGATCCCTCAATGCTCAACGGCCGTGCCACTGTAGGTGTAAGCTCATTAAAGATCCCTCACTGCTCAACAGCCGTGCCACTGTAGGTGTAAGCTCGTTAAAGATTCCTCACTGCTCAGTGGCCAGGATTTGAAGCCCTTCATCTGCACTCTGTAATGTTTCTATATGAGGGAGAGGTTCTTGAGTTTGACATAACCCAACATCTCAACAACAATTATTCCTCTGCTTTTAATACAGTAGAGTCTGTCTATAACGAATCGGCTTAAAGCGAATTCAGTGCTATTACGAAGAGGAATAAAAAACCCGATAAAAATTACTATTTATCTATTTATGTAGTAAATTCCAATGTTTAAAACGAAGGATGCCTATAACGAAGTCAAAAGTCAATCTCCTTTGACTTCGTTATAGACCAACTCCACTGTACTTTCTTAGGAATTCCTTATTAAATTTTAATTGTATATGAGGCAGATTTCAGCTTTTTGACCCATTATGTTTTCATTTTTGTCGGCTCATGTTTTACAGATAAAGTTGTTGGTTTTCGCTTTGGACAGTACAGAAGAGGCACAAGTAGTGTAGGAGAACCTGACCAGTTGACCAACATACCTGATTCTATGAAGAAAGTGACCAAGGTAAGTTAGGGATGGTAACCTGAGGATTTGTCAGTATCTTCCTGTAATTAGTCCCCTACCAGTCAAAATGGGGGACTGTAAGTTTACAAATGTATTCAAATTTCCTCCAAAGGGAAGCATCCTTGTACAAATATAATAAAACACTCTTTTTCCCACCAATTTTCGGCCATTTGGCCTTTATCAAGAGGTTGACGACATTAACACTGGTTTCTACATATTTTTACATGCATGAAAAGTTTCATTGAAAATCATCCTTTGTTAATGTCATCAACCACTTGATAAAGGCCAAGTGGCCGAAAATTTGTGGGAAAAAGAGTGTTTTATTGTATTTGTATGAGTGTACAGTCTGTGTGTAAGTCTATCGATCAACCCTGTTTTTCCATCAGTCTGTCATTATTCAGATTTTAGCCCACTGTCATAATGATGGTGGGCTTATCAAATCATATTTGGTCCATTGTCCATTGTCCATTGTCCATTGTCCATGCTTAAACAATTTCATTATCGCTATTTCTCAGAATGTAGTGAAGGGATCTTTCTCAAACTATATATGACAGTTTCCCATGAGATCTAGTTTTGCATGTCACATTTTGAAACTGGTTCAAAAAGAATTGGGGTCTGTTATGGGGGACTCAGTTTATAAATGTCAATTCTGTTATTGCTATTTCTGAGAAAGTACTGAAGGGATTTTTACCTGAAGGTTCAATGGGTTTTGTTTAGCATGCCACATTTTGGAGCTGATTAGAGAAAATTGGAGCTCCAAAGGGCTGGAAATTTAAGTAGAGAGTCCATTTATTGAAGGTATATAGAGAACTTAAAATAAGAAGGGAAAAGAACAGTCTATCATAGGTCTATCGTAGATCCAATTATGGTGGATGTCAAGATCCTTCTGGGATATTAAGTCTAGACTTGACTTTCCCCAGGTTTTCAGATACAGTACAGAAACTCTTAACCTTTAAACACGGACTGATGTGTAACCGGAGTGATAGAACCAACAAGACATCACAAAACCAAAAGCGTTAAACAGACGCTGATTCATAAAATTCTTAGTGGCGAAACTAATTGAAATGTACATGTGTACCAGTCGTGTGCAAGATTACATTCACTAGACGACTCTCAAAAAATTCATTTTCTTGAAACAGGTCAATGTGTCACAGCTTTACAACATCGCATTTATAAGTAGACATCATACATATAGGCCAATGCACCACCGGCTCGCCTCATGCCAAATGCAAATAATTAAAAAAAAAAAGGCTTCTGGCAAGTCCTGTTTGTTCAGTGATTGTTGTACCCATTGAAACGAGAAGAAACATAGTATTTTTTAATATCTAGGCCAAATCAGTTAGAATGTTTCTTGTGAGAATGTAGCAACGAATGATTCTTGTTGATCGTGAAAGTTTCAGCACAAATGGTCATAAAGCAACAATCAATTGTTTCTTGATTTGGGTTCGGCACATGTACATTTGCGCTTCCAGATGAAGTAATTCATCTCATGCAAAACTGGCCTACATGTGTACTTCTAGGCCTAATGACCTGATCTTACAAATGGATTATATGAAGGAGCAAATGCACAATACCAATTAGTCATGGAGCGATTACACAGATAATTGCACGGAACGGAACGTTTTATATTTAAGCGGTTAGCTGAAAATTGGCACGATCTGTGAAGGGGATTGAAAAGAATCATGATCACGAACCGATAATTTTTTCACAATTCACCATAAGTGGATGCTAAACCAGTAATGCTTAAGAGTTTCTGTACTGTATGGAACAGAAAATCACTGTACAGCTTCTCACTGTACAGCTTCATTATGGGTATTTACAGGTCAAGTTTGACTTCTGTCACAGTTTACTAACTTTTATTTAAGTGATTACCCTTTTTAGGAAGTTGGTCTTTTCTTCAACATGTTTCATCAAATAATTTTGCAGTTTTATATGTTGTTTAGACTTTTGAGTTATGTATTTCAAATTATTACTTGTGTAATTCAGAGCTTTCAAGAATACTTACACACCAGTAAATATGGCGCATTCAATCCGGAAACGCATGATGGACACTGGCGGATGTTGACTGTCCGGACGTCCAGAGAAAATGGAATTATGGTCATAGCTGATTTTCACCCACAAAATTTATCTGAGGTAAATTCAAACTTTAATCTTTAACTTGTATATAAATTTGAAATATCATTATGATGTATTTCCCTAAGTTTTAAACTGAAGTAAAATCTCAAAATTAATTAAACCTTATTTACAACTGGATATTGGTTTTTACTGTCTGAAATCGAACACGCTAACCACTCGGCCACGGAGGCCCCAATATCCAGTTGTAAATAAGGTTTAATTAATTTATTAAAATATAATAATATAATTTTATTAAAAAGCAAACCCTCCCTGCTCTACGGCCAGCAGTGCGGAGCACAGGCAAAATTTGTCGCCTTTCACTGGCACACGGTGACGTCTCCATATGAGTGAAATATTCTTGAGTGGGACGTTTTAATTATGTCAAATGATACACTTACATATCTACACCTTACTGGTCACTTGACATTAGGATCGTCATGGCGTAGTGGTCAGCCTGGTCATCCTCTGATCACGAGTATGTGGGTTCAAATTTGCCCCAAGCTCAGTTGGCTGTCCAGGGCCCGAAATCACCAGGAAAACTCAAGCTCAAGCTCAGTACTCAGCTCAACTGTTTCTCCTTATTTTGGAACTAATTACAGGTAAATAAAGTGCACAATGCTTTTAACATGTGTATTAATATCATATCATTCAAATGTCAGTAAGAGTGTGTATCAAATGAGCAACCAGCAGCCAGAATTATTGAAAAATACATTGAGTATGATACTCAAGATTTGAGTATATGCTCAAATCACTTTTTGGACCTGATTAATTAAATACCAAGGAGAAACACAAAATAGTTACTGATGCATGATCAATATGATGTAAATACACATGTTGAAATGCATTTAATTCTCAATTTACTTGTATTTAGTCCAAAAATAAGGAAAAACAGTTGAGCTGAGTACTGAGTTTGAGCTTGAGTTTTTCTGGTGATTTCGGGCCCCTGTCTTTTTGATGAGACAGTAAAATTCGAGGTCTCATGTCACAGTAGGTGTTGGCATGTTAAGGAACCCTCCCTGCTCTACGGCCAGCAGTGCCTTACACAGGCAGAGTTTGACCCCCCTTCATCTGCAGATGATGACATCTCCATATAAGTGAAAGATTCTGGAGTGGGACGTTAAACAACAATATTACCAACCAACTAGACATAAAGTCTTAATGATGCACCAACATGTATTGATATGAGTTATGTCTATATTGTTACAAGTGACCATAAATTACCAGATCAGACCATTATCAACGACATGTTTGTCTTAATTGGTGACATTGTTTATTATCTACAGGAAGTAGTTGTCCAGGAGAAGCAGGCTTTACACGACTACTTTACTTCGGGCCCTGGAACTTCCTGTCATGTGACTAGTCTTTTCTTCCATGTTTATTCAGACAGGTTTGTAACAACTTTTTTTTTTAGCCTGGTAGTTAGATTTTCAAAAGAGTTAAGTTTTTGGTCTATCTGTTTGTCTGCACAAATTTTAAATGTTGACATAACTTTCGAATGGTAAGTGAGAGGCCTAATATATTTTTAATTTTGGATTATTTGTGACATAAGACCTTTGATTTCCTACTCATCTGGAGCTCTGAGCATATGATAACTGGTGCTTACTGTATATAGATACAGCTGTTTTCAAACTAAACATGGGGCCTCCGTGGCCGAGTGGTTAGCGTGTTCGACTTCGAGCCGAGGGGTCCAGGGTTCGATTCCTGCAGCGCCACTCCGCAGTTGGCCGTCCCTGTCTTTCGGATGAGACAGTAAAAACCGAGGTCCCTTGTCACAGTAGGTGTTGGCACGTTAAAAAACCCTCCCTGCCCTATGGCCATAAGTGCCGAGCACAGGCAAAATTTGTCGCCCTTCACCGGCACACGGTTACGTCTCCATATGAGTAAAATATTCTTGAGTGGGACGTTAAACAACAACAAAACAAACAAACAAATCAAACTCAACGTTACACTAAGTACACATTGAGTGCACTGTGTGCTACAGGCAAACATGGAGTGCACACAGTGTTCACTAGTCATTCACTTTATATGAGCTGTTTAGTTTAAACAGGTATTAACTGTTTGGACTAGTTCATAAGCTGCCGGTTGCAAAAATATAGAAAGCAAGCCTTAGAACTTAGCAAAATTATAATAGATTGTCTAACAAAAAGTTCCTTTTAACTTTTATAAATTAATTTTTTGGGGACAGAATTTGATTCGTGGCTTTATTTGAATCTTTGGATATATTTAATGCAGGGTTGAAATTTAATCAGCAAATGATCAATTGTGCCAAATGCAGTTGCTGAATTATGTCTCCCATTTTCCGAAGGGAGACATATTGTTTTTGTACGAGTTTCTTCTTCTTCCTCTTCTTCTTAATCGAATAATTTCTTTTCCGGAGCATAACTCTCTTTGTACTTAAGATAGGATGATAATATTTGGCATGCATGACAATGACATCAAGACGATAATAGTAATAATAGTATTTGGTATACATTGTTATGACATCAGGACAAGTCATGAGTCATTAACAAAAATTTCAGGGATCGGCCCTTGAATTGCAGAGTTATTGCCCTTTGTTTAAAATTTTGTTTCCAGAGCATAACTCTTAGTACTTAAAATAGGATGATAATATTTGGCATGCATTACAATGCCATCATTACGACATGTCATGAACAAAAATTTTAGGGATCGGCCCTTGAATTGCAGAGTTATTGCCCTTTGATTACAATTTCGTTTCCGGAGCATTACTCTCTTTGTACTTAAGATAGGATGATAATATTTGGCATGCATGACAATGACATCAAGGCGATGTGTCATGAACAAAAAGTTTACGGATTGGCCCTTCAATATTGTAGAGTTACCCTTTGTTTAAAAAGTACTGTCCAGAGCATAACAAACTATGTAATAAAGATAGAATGATGAAACTACATATTTATGTTAATGAAATCAAGATGATGTGTCATGAACAAAAAGCAATTAGAGATTAGCCCTTTAATTGCAAAGTAATTGCCCTTTGGTTAAAAATTACTGTCTAGGGCATAGGTATCTATTTATTTGAGATAGAATGATAATATTTGACATATGTGGTCATGGCATCAAGACAATAAGTCATGAAGATATCGAGAGGATGTGTTATGAACAAAAATTATAGGGCTTGACCCTTTGATTAATAAATATATTTGTCAATCGGAACAAACTTCAATTTATAAAATATTTCTCTAGAACCTAACATTGTAAAAGACACCACAGTACTCTTTCATAGTGTAGAAGGGGAGACATTTGATTTAGTTGTGCTGAATCAAGACAATATCTCGTTTTATTTGGATTGTTCTTTGGATAGTTCTGTGGTAGACCCTGTGTAACAAGTTAACTTGTATCACAATTAGTACATAGATCCGAGTGCCATATGACCAAAATATTGTTGTCTGTATCATACAAGCAAAATGTTATCAGAATAACTCTAGAAAAAAATCTGAACCATCATATAATATCTATTTTCATTTCAGAATGACGGGGAACACTACTGTACCCTACACACACGTCAGCGGAAAGAGAGTAAGTTAAGCTGATAATTATAATGCCCCTCCCCCTACCCAGCTGTTTGTTGCATTTCTTTATTTTCTTTTTGAAAAATTTAGTGATCCAAACACAATTTAGTTCAGTTGGCTCAGTTTCATTACAATGCAGATTTGTTAGTACATGTACATGCATAGTTAATTCAGTTCAGTTGGCTCAGTTTCATTACAATGCAGATTTGTTAGTACAAGCATTAGTTAGTTCAGTTCAGTTGACTAAGTTTCATTACAATGCAGATTTGTAAGTACAAGCATTAGTTAGTTCAGTTCAGTTGGCTCCGTTTCATTACAATGCAGATTT
>JACSZP010029531.1:0-12873 GCA_016161895.1 Pinna nobilis
TAGATCCACTCTTGTTTAGATTTAAGCATAATGACACAATAAAATACATCTGCCGGTGCATCTCTCTTCTTATTTTGTTGTTGTTGTTGTTGTTTTTATTATTGATTTTGTGTTTTAAGCCACCTTCAACATTTTGCATATACCATAGCCAAACCAAATTTACGAAGCCCAAGAAATTCTTATCATTGTCTAGTTTATATTCTAAGCATCGATTGTTGATTGACGTACGTACAAGTTGTTTAATATTGAGCATAGTCTGTACTGTCTCTTCTTCAAAGGAAAGTCTAGTCATGACTGAGCTGAGGCTCAATACCTGAATGTAATCATTCTACCATGACGTCACGACCGACAGTCGCCGATATTTCGTCTGCATGATTACTTTGAACGTCTGACACATGGTTCTTTGTGTGTTTTGACGTCAATTGATTGTGACGTCATGATCAAACGAATGTTTGACCTGTCATTCAATTGTGATGCCATAATAGAAAAGTGTCCCAAAACGTATCGTGTCGGGCATTTGACGATATGTCAACAATTCTCATACACAGAAGACGTCACTACTGCAGCATATCACGTCATAGTATTGAAGTGCAAAAATATTGTGGGCGAAATCGTTAAAAATTTCCGTCCCACTCGTGCTAAGATCCTGCTAATCCAATTGCGGTAGGTAATGTGATTTTTATTATAGTCTACTTAGTGCGTTCGATCTAAAATAAATGTTGAGATATTATCCGTCAACAATGTTTACTCCACCATGGCACCTGATCCCACCTCTGGGTTCTGTTCAAATTTGTATAGTGCCAACTGATTTTTTTTTTTGGCGAAAGATACCTTTGTATCATTGATTCTAATATTCGATACTATAGTAGGTTAGAAATTCCACCTCAATGACATAGTTCAGGATCTACTAAATCTGCCCACATATCCATATACAACGAAAATATAGGTCTCATAAAAAATGAATGGCGAACATAGTTGTTTTGAATCCTGAAGGCTATATACCGTTATAGATCCTTGAATATGTTAAAACATCACATGTTTCTGAAAACTATTTATCACCGGTCATATTGAATGTCTAAATTGCTAAAAGTTGGAAGAATTATGGCTCCTTGTTTTGGTTATCCGACGGTATCATTAATTTTCTTCCTGCGTTCGGAGGGTTGTCCGAAACGAGAATAAGCATCGTATCATGGACAATTGTTTTAAAGAGAGAAGAGGATACCAAAGGTCTTTCAAAATTCAATAAATTAACGACAGACAATACCATGACCAAAACAAGACTACATACAGTATTACGTACAGTCACACTTACAACTAAAAATAGAGTTACACAAACCCCAATAAACACCGAAGGGGGATGAGTTCAGCTACTCAGTAAGGGTAAGCAACTCCTGCTCCGTGTGTATTCAAAAATAATCATGGAATTAAAAAAGGTACCTCCTTTAATCTGGTATATTATATTGTAAGGTACAGTGTGGGGCACTGAACCAAATACTAACATTTACGCCTATAAAGTATAAGATATTGTATGAGGCTCAAATAATGAAAACTATACATACATGTTTCCTGACAATATACCAACATTACGTCACCTACATATAATTCTTAAACCCCATTTACACCATCTTGTTTAACACTTGACATTTTTGCATGTTTATTCATGTTAGTGAAATGAAATACTCACAACTGAAGACCAAAGAAAAACTGGAAGTCGTTACAATAAAAGAGCACAGTGTAACATTTGTTTGTACAAATAATCTTATCGCCCGTTTTCAGTTTTCAAATGTTTCAGCTTGAAAATGCAGCAAACTTAAAAAAATTCCCAGATTTGTTTGAATTCACACTGATGATAAAAACACAATGATTTCCATCTTTCCAATTGCTGAATTACATAAAATTGGGGCTTCCGAAGCCGGGCTAGAGCATTGCGCTTTAAACCACGCAGTCTCTCACCTCTTGTCAACGCGGGTTCGAGCCTCGTGCTGGAACCTAAACTGATTATACGAGAGAGTTTGCCAGTTTACTTATGAAGGATCGATGGTATTTTCCCTGGTCCATTTGTAACCGGGCTCCCTCCTCCACCAATAAAAACTGGACGTCATCATATGACTGAAAGATTGTCGATTATGACGTAAAGCAAAAATCAAAGAAACAAACAAACAGCATACAACTGACTTGACAGAGAAGTTCAGATATATCTTACGATGAACCAGCATGCCCAAAGCACCGGTCTAAAATAACGGGTACATGCTTCAATTATTCATCCTCTCCTGATGATATTCATCACGCAATATGCGTAGTTCTTCGGTCGTTTTGCTAGTAATACAAAATACTGACCAAACTTAACAAAACTCAAACTCTCTCTCTCTCTCTCTCTCTCTCTCTCTCTCTCTCTCTCTCCATTAATACCCCTTATTTGTAAACAGAGTCAATAGCACTTTTTATATCACGCCTCCGCGTGGTTAACGGTACAATCTGACCTTTAGCACTGCGCACACGACTGATGTAGGTTTGATGAGTAAACAGTCTTTCCGATATCTCTCGAATTTCTTCATCAGTTAATCTTGTTGCTGATCTCATATTCCGGATTCTTCTGGATCGATTCTCTGAACCCGGTTCTGCTGATTGTAATCTGACGGAGAAATCCGGTTTAGGTTTATTGAGTCTGTTAGTCATTCTTTTGATTGTTTCTTTGTCCGCTTCTTTGAAAGCGGGTGCTCTTGGTAGCGTGATGTTGTACTCCGGAAGGAAGTCACTGATACGCCTGTCCTTTTGCTTGCGGTTTTCTTCGTTTTGTAGGTCGTGCATTTCCCGAGAGCGAAGTTTGAAATAGGTGACAGAGCCTGTTTGAACTTGTATTGGAAGTTTTAGATGACTACTGTGTATGTGTCGTATATCCTTGGACGAAATCTCATTATACGAAGTTCTAAAGCTGGCCATATTATCCTTTTGCTCACAAAACTATAACATTTTCATGAAATCATCCGCTTCTATGTGCAAATTATGAATCTAGTCAGTAAAAGCTTTCCAGAATCATGAGTGTATAAAGCATGAATAAGAAATTCTTTTAAAAAATCCCGATGGAAATATCAATATAAAAAAGGAAAAACTCACTTCAAACAAAAGTATCCGACATATTCCTAGTCAAACATTATCTCTATAACGTTTACCATTAAGTAAACATCCACAATTGTCCTCTCCAGTGCCTAATATTCAAATTTCGGTTTATTCACGCCATCGATACGAAGTATATATTTCAATATACTGTTCGACAACATATAACAATTTGCAAATGTTAAGTTGACAGACATAACCATTTTAATGAATATAAATTAAGTTCAGAACCTCTTGAAGTAGAACGGAATATACACAAGATCCCATTAGAGTGACAATACACTTAGAATCAATTAAACCTTATCATTAATTATAATCACAGCTATAACGCTGTATTAACATAGCAGACACGTCTCGTGTCACGGAAGACGTCTAATACCTGTTGGTAAGAAAAGTGGGTCCTGTTTCAAATTATCTAATTACGGTTTGTGTCAAATCTAAATTTTAAAGGGATTCAGTATATAGTTATAACGAGTATTTGAAATATATGATCAAGGTAACAGTATATATATGTAGTTAAATGAGAATTGACAAAGGAATCTGAAACTACAATAAATTGGGCTCTGAAAGGTGTAGCGTGGAGTGTATTACATTTATCCTTTTGAAGTTTTAAGTTTCATACTAGTTTTTAAAGTTAGCGTTGAAAGACGATAACCCACCTCTCTCTCTCTCTCTCTCTCTCTCTCTCTCTCTCTCTCTCTCTCGTTAACAAGTATCGCGGAACAATACCTCCATTATTCTGTCTTGTCCAAAGGACTGAGCAAGATACTGAAGACGCACACGCATATGATTCAAATGCATTTTATGGTATAAAATCTTTAATAATTTTCTTTCCATAACTTTCCATTCAATTAATTTTTGGTCCAAAATTTAAAGGTCACATTTCCCTGAACACAAGTTAACATTTTATTTTAGTATGTATTTCCACAAATAGCACACAGTTGAAATCACTTTTGGCAAATATTACCCCCTTTGTTCGATGTTGTGTATTATCTGTTACATAGATTTTCAGATGCACGGGCATATATGTGGTCAGTAAAAGTTAGGTACCTGGCGAGGCGCAACCATGTAACAATATTACCCCACTGAAGACTTTCATGTGTGCCAAGGATCACCGTGTCTCGATGCATAGACATACATGTATAATCAATGGCGTGTTCAACGTAGTAGCTTCTCCGAGCCTATGTGCACAGCTGACGTCATTCAACAAAGGGCTACGTAAGACTGCGATGTATTGAAATATAGGGCTGTGTACGAAAAAATAAATAGTCGGCACATGGTCTGTTTCAATAGTTTTCACTAAATAATTCTGTCTGAAGTGGGATAAAAGGTCACATACGTTTTACTCTTTTGTCAGTTGGTGTTTTTGACGACACACACGATGATTTTTCCACGTCCAATGTTATTTTCATTCAAAAGGGGTAAGTAACCCATGTATTGTTGTAGTTATTGTTTTATTCGAGATACCGTACTCACTCACATTAATGTGAAAAAAACATTTATATTTTCTTCTTATTTCGTTATTTGGTACAATTTTTAATTCTTGCATATTTATGAAAACGTGCAGTTCTGTAACATACATTCATTTGGCTTGTTGCACTATACTTGATACTTCTGTTAATTATCGATTGATATTACCCGATATGGCACATTTTTCGATCGACCTTTACCACACTGAGCAAATATAATATGAACAATTAGACTCATAGGGATATATATTACTACCAACAGTCTATTGCACAATTATCAGTGAACCCAGACAGACACTAATTACAGGTTATTTACACAATGTATGTCTGAGTTATATTTAAACCTGTATTGTGCGTCCTTTTTATTCATTTCCAACATTTAAAATATTCGTTGCCGATTACCGTTAACTAAATAAATTCTCTGTTGTAAGTTCACCTATAGGTGACTTGATTGTAAGGAATTCTGTATGGTTTTGTTGACTTGGAGTATCGGGTTTGGTCGTCACACATGTAGCCTCACTTAGCACACCCATTATGCCCACCATCTACGCACATTAATTGCCCCGTTACTGCTGAGGAGTCGTCCGACGCCAGAAATGAGATGGCCTTGGCAATCTCCACTGGCTCAATCGGGCCCGTTAGCTCCTGATCCTTAGAGTGTTCCTCTATGTGCTGTAAAAGAAAGCATCAGAATTAACGAATGACAAAATAATCAGACCGTGGAGAGATACATCCTTTGTAATCTGTTTTGTCTTATAGTTTCACGTCCCCTTCCAGGGACAAGAAAAGCTGGTTCCTTCCACCAAGAGGAATCGAACTCTCCATGCCATGACATGAAAACGAGCACAATTTTAATGAACTATGACAGTTATCGGGTCGGAGAGAGAGAGAGAGAGAGAGAGAGAGAGAGAGAGAGAGAGAACTGACTGACTGATATTTAGATAAGCAAATTAATGGAAAGATGGTATAAGTACAAGAACGAAATCAGTATTAAGACTGGCTAAGTTGGTACGAAGGAAAAATAAACCTATAAACTGTAATATTATCTAAAAGTGTAAAAATCCATAACTGATGGGTTTCATGTTTAAGAATGAGTTTTTCGTCAACATTTAAATGCGCTGTGAAGTAGATTAGGTTACGTGGCCTCTTATGCGTATGTAAATTATTTTCCTTTCCTCTCATGCATATGTAAATGGCGTAGCTTTGAACTTCAACACATTTCCTGCAGTAGTTATATGACACTGCATCTATGCAATTTGAAAACCTATATGACTTATATACGTTTCAAGGCTATAAATGCTCTAAAAATAGATTTAATTTCTCTCTTTTACGAGTGACAAATGTTATTTTACAGCAAATCTTTACAACTGTGCAAGCTGAAGGAGGTAAAGTGTATTTTAAAGTACGTGGTTAAGAATAAAATAGTTACTTCCCCTGTACTTTAATCAACAAATAGTCATAACATGTCTGTTTTCGTAAATTATAAAATCAGTATATGAAGTTGACAAAAATTACCTTTCTCTTAAATTCAGCTGACAAATTCATTCTACCTCCAATATCAGTTAAAACATAGCCAGGGCTGAAATTAATATGCATAGAAAACAAAGAATAACACAAAATACGCTTTGAAGTATACATGAATTAATATAAAAACTTGATGAAAACAAATCTGCATGTGGTTGGTTGGTTGTATTGTTATTTAACATCCCCCTAAAAATATTGCACATTTTGTCTATGTTCGGCATTTATGGCCGTAGAGCAGGGAGGGTTCTGTAGGGTGCCAACACTTACTGACACACGGGACCTCACCTTTTACCGTCTCTTCCGAAAGACAGGGACGGCCAACCGTGCCTTGGTTTGGGATCGAGCCCCGGAACCTTCGATTCGAGGTCAAACACGGTAACCACTATGCCACGACGGCCAATAACCTGCATGTGAGTAAAATATCCATTTACACACGCACTTCCTGGTTCAAAAGTTTGCTTACGCACAATCTTTTTCTAAATGTAAAAATATCTGACAAGGATTTTAACTGTTGATGATTTGAATAATATAAATATTATACATACATACATAGATACATAGATACATACATACATACAAAATCACATCTTACCATACGGCATTAACTCGAACTTTTTGAGGAGCTAAATCTGTAAAGAAAACAATATATAAGTATAATAATAACATGTCTGTATTAGTTGAAGTATTCCAGTAGGGACGCTGTATTAGATACAATAAACATCACTTCCACATAATCTTCTATTTTGGCCCAGTTTGTAAACAGTTGGTTTAATTAACCAAGGTTTAAACATAACCGAGGCTTGCAGAAATATAGTAACAAAGCCTCAGAGCTTCGTGAAATACCTGAAATTTAATACATTGACTGTCAATAAGTTCATTTTAACCTACAGAATTTACTCGTTTAGCATATTTTAACTCTGGGCTTTATTTCAAACCTTGGTTATATTTAACCGAGGATTAAATGTTAACCAGCTGATGAACAACTGGGCACTAGTATTTTTAAGAGCGATAATTTTAGAATGATCAGTAGTATTACGATTCCACCGCTTTCAAGCAGTTATCTGGTCATTTGAAGACAAAGCTTTAGTGTATTCAAAGAACTATAAGTAGAATCAAAATTCTAATGCACCATGTTTGTTTTGCGTTATTTGATTGGTCAGTTAAATTGAAAACTCGCAGGGTATTCACGATTCACTGCTAGTTTTTAGATGACGTCACATTTTGATTGTAATGGCCTAGTAGGACATCTATGCGTATCGGCAGTTTCCGACAAGATACTAAAGAATCAATGCTAAAATAATGTAAGGAGCATTAGAATAGGGTTACCATGTGAACGTTTTACAAAAACTGACAGGGTATCGTTGAATCCCCTGTCAGAAATGTCCGTTGCACCGCGAGGCCTCAGCCGACTTCATTTCTGACAGGGGATTCGCCGATACCCTGTCAGTTTTTGTAAAACAGTCACATGGTAACCCTTAATCACATATCCCTAACAGGATGGAACCAGGTGTCCAGAGGAAGTCGGTGTTTCCTGTTGTTACGCAACATCCGACAAAAGAGTATGTAGTTTTATGTACTCCAAGTTTGGTTATTCACGTGACATTTGGATATAGATTAGATCACACGTACCAACTGCCAGAGATCTTGTGAAGTGTTCCAGTGCGGCTTTACACATCCCGTATATCATTAGTCGAGGAACCTTAGAAGATCAATGAAAAGGTAAAAGATAACAGACATCCACAAATGTTCAAATTTGAACAAGGGTCCATTGTAACAGGGTACTGTTACATGATGCCAACAAAACCATTGGAAAAAGTCATGAGGAATGAAGTACCACCATGCAAAATATTACTGTTTTGAATTGTATATTTTGCCACTGATGCTGTATGTTTGTTTGTTTGTTTTGTTGTTGTTTAACGTCCTACTCAGGAATATTTCATTCATATGGAGACGTCACCGTGTACCGGTGAAGGCGACAAATTTTGTCTGTGCTCGGCACTTACGGCCGTAGAGCAGGGAGGGTTCTTTAACGTGCCAGCACCTACTGTGACACGGGACCACTGTGACGTTTTTACTGTCTTATCCGAAAGACAGGGACGACCAACCGCGGAGTGGCGCTGCGGGAATCGAACCCCGGACCCTTCGATTCGAAGTCGAACACGCTAACCACTCGGCCACGGAGGCCCCTGATGCTGTTTGTCAAGGTATATAAAATAACACAATTTTTCCAAAATGAGAAACTTTAAATTTCTATCAATCAGAAGTATCTACTTGCATTTAGCTACAATTCTATGAAGTCTACAAATTCCAATTTTCAACTTAGTTTGGCAATGGGGCAATTTCGAACAATCAGAAGCCCTCATTTGACAAAAAAATAGCAACGAAGCTCAAACAGGTGAAATTTCAATTCCTTAAAGCCACCAAATTCCATGTTTCCTCAATATTAGGCAATGTTGAAACTTCGAACAATCAGAAGCCTCATTTCCATTGGTCGAGAAGGAATTATAAAATAAAGACTTGGACAAATTTGGACTTAAAATTACATCGTAATGACACAGGTATGAAACCCATGGTTTTAAAGTAGTCTGAGATTGACAATAAAGTCAAATTTTTCGTAGTGTAGCATGTACTAGTGACTTACTAAATTCAAGTAATACCCGTCTTTGGTGACTTAGGCAGAAATCAAGGCCTGTATTTACGTATCATGGTTAACTTCCACTAATAAGGAATTCTCGGACACATTATGCAAGTTTAGACATAGTTAAGCTGAATGTATTACTGCATTTACAAAGCAGACAAGAAATTAGTATGTTTAAATACGTTTATTTTCAAACTTTCCAGATACTAACTTTTTTGTGGGGAGGATAAAAAAGATTACCTCGCAATTCAATTCAGTAATATTCATGGACGCTTTAAATTGGTAAATAAAGTTCCAGGTTTTGTATTAAGTTGGTTTTCTATTACTTGCTTTTACTGTAGGTTTGTACAACCTCACGGGATATACGTCATCTCTATCTCTTGTAGATAATTCTTATTTGATCAGTGTAGTGTCTCCATTTATATATTGGAATGAACCACGAAAAATTTGATGAGACAATTGAATTCCGATCGAATATTCGAATTGGAATTGAAGCACGAAAAAAGTTAATTGACAGTTGAGCCCCCCCCCCCCCTCTCTCTCTCTTCTCTCTCTCTCTCTCTCTCTCTCTCTCTCTCTCTCTCTCTCTCATACATTTACTTTTATTTATGTCTTACCACAAAATGGTGTCCCACGATGCTCCCGACATTCACTATCGCACCTGTAAACAGAGGAAGTAAATGATTTAGCGATTATCTTCTCATCTTCACTACCGTCGTTGTCGTCAATATATTTGTCTCGATCAAGGAGATCATCACTACTTTTTAATTTCATTTCTACAACAATGAGGTTCAAAACCCAACGCAAGAGCACTAAAATATTTGATGTTAAAAAAAGTGTAGCAAGCTTCTTTGTTTACAATTCGCTTTATTTTTTTTCTTCTTGTAACTGCCTATCAATATGCATTCACTTAGCTCCTAAACTTACATTCGGTGCATCGTTTCAGAGTTGTATCAACTTTATTTCATTAGTTCACATGGACAATTGGATCATAATATATGCAAAATATGAATTTTTAAAATTCTAGTAATCGTGCAAAATCCTCTATAGCTTAGTAGAAATGTTTACATATAACATTTCTATAATAACAATCAGAAAGTGAAGTTTAATCCCCTCGATTTATAACTTGTGCACTCTTAAAACATTAAGGCAAAATCAAAATAAGTTTAGAATGATACCCTTTGTTTTAACTAGATGTGGAACACAAAGCTGAGACAGATGAAATGGTCCTCTCAAATTTGTTTTAAAAACCCGGTCAAAAACTTCCAAACTGCGTGTAGATCCGCCAATGCCAGCATTGTTAATCTGTCAAAGTAGATGTAAAATGTAAATTGGAATATTTGCTGTCTTTATATGAAAATGATAAGGGTATTCCCAGTGTATATGCAATTTTGAGAAACGTTGAATACGTCGCTACTCGTTACTCTATCGTTTCTAATATGACTTCTCACTGCACACACGTTGACATATTCTTGACTACACGGAGACACGTTGCCCCCCCCCCCCCTTTTTTCAAACATACATTTCTCTCCTGGAAGTGTTCTGACTATACGTTTCGCATACGTTTGTCAAAACGCATTGGTATGACAGGGCATGGGCAGCGACGAAAGATTATGAATTCAATAGAGAGATACGCAATGTACATACAACATGCAAAGTTATAGTGGATTTACATATCTGATTCGAATTTCAATCTTTATACTCACAAGGACGTCGATTCTATTGTATACTTTTACTGTCTTTTCAACTATCTTCGACACGTCGTCTTCTTTGGAAATGTCGCCGTAGATTACCAAACTCTGAAAGATGTTTAAAATGATTTACTCATTCTTCAGTGTAGAATTTTCTTTTTTTCGTTTTCTTTTATTCATCATGGGGGTTCCTGGTTCGATCGCAGATTATATATGATTTTCAGGGGTTAGTTCTTATCCCCCCCTTATCCCCTCTCCGCCTGTTCTTTGCCTAGATGGAGGGTAGACGGTTTAGGGTGTATAATTGATACCTTCGTAATCTGTGCAAATGTCGAGGCACTATAAAAGCCGTTTGAACCACTAAAGAAGGACAAAAACAAGCACACAACTGCCATCTCTTTCCATGTCTCAAAGGGACAAAATGACAAGGGCTATAAGTAGTTACGCCGCTCGTTTATCATATCTGTAGATAGACAGATACTGTTTCCAGATGAATACAAAATGGAGTCTATAGTAAACATAGAAGGAAGAGATGACATACGAAAGATATTAATCGAACAACAGACAGCACAATGACCAAAAAAGAAAAGAAACAATTGATCGTTTCCGAGATACCGTTACAGATCTTTATCGATCATGTGATTTTCATCACCACGTGACAAATTGGCGAATCAAGCTCTTGCTTCAGAACGGGTAGTGAGTTACAGGACTTTTTAATTGAACAAGGTGTCCAAACCGTTTGGTTGTTTTTTTTTAATAACACAGACTTAATTAGACTTGCGGAAACCGCCTCCGATATTAATTTAGAGTCGGAAGAGAGAGATTCAGAAATAGATCGTGAAATCGAAGGTGCACTGAGGTTCCAGGAAGTGCCCACATGAGTATACGAACGTATTCTGTGATCAATTATCAATAAAGAATATGGCTGATTTTCTCTTCCTTTAATCTCATTAGTAGCCTAGCATCACGTACCCATGCTTACTTTCAAATATAATTTGACTCCCCTACCACGGTTCATTTCGTATTTGCTGCTAAGAAAGTGCCTAGAATGTTTTTTGCAGGCACGTGATCAGGTGCATTATAGTTGCGGAACCGTTCCCGATCTCAGAAATGCCCTATTACAAATGCAATAATAATTAAAACACACACAAATAATCACTAAATACAATGAAATCCGGGAATTCGGACTCTCTTGCAATTGTTCCAGAGTTAAATTGATCGAATAAATTAGACGTGTGGATACCAGTGCAATGTTAACGCATAAATATCGTGTCCGGAAGGTGAAGCGTAAGGATCAGCCAGGTTCTACTGTATTACTCAGACAGGAGCACCTGAACTCACACCCAGTGGGGTCCGTGTTACTCTATTTTTAATTATAAGTGTATTTGTATGTATTTCTGTTTGTAATGTTGTCTCCTTTTTTTTTCTTTTTTTTTTGACCACAATATTGTCTGTCGTTGACTTATTGCATTTGGAATGCCCCCTTGGTATTTTCTACTTCACACCTTTTAGAACATGAAAATATTGGCTCTAGACATAATTCATATTTCAAAGGGTTAAAAAGCAATTCATATTCGATATACAGAGGTTCAGTAATATCGATACTGTACATTTGCCTTCGGGAGGCCCAGCTGGACACATTCATCAGCAACGTTTTTCAAGTTATCCAGGTCAATGGAAACGAACACGATCTTAGGCTTGAATTGGGTCAGATAACGAGCAGTCGCAGCGCCAATGCCAGAACTTGCGCCTGAAAAAAATCAAACAGAGATACCCGTGATTTTTTTTTTTTTTTTTTTTTTGTTATTTATGTATAACTGTAAATGCGTATTTATGTTGAAGTTTTCATTCAACAATTGACTCAAGATATTTTGATTTTGATAAAAGCTTTAATTCCTCTTTGTCGAGTTTCCTTGTGCAGTTGAATCAATATATATTTGTATGTTGAAACGTAATGAAAATGAAGTCTTCAATCAAGTAAATACAGTTTTTTTAAATAACTGGGTTAAAATACACGTAGTTTGAAAGATATTTATCAGGAAAATTAAAATCATTTCGAGTTGAGCGGGGTTTCGGAATATCAGGGATCAATATAAGTGATTTATATCGACACTTTGTCATGTGAGTAGAGTTCTTGTTGTCAAAAATTGGCTGAAGGACTTCATTTTGTCTTAAAATCGGCCCTGTGATATGAAACAGTGACAAGAAATCTCGGTTTTTCTGTCTCATTCGAAATACAAGAAAAGCCAACCGCCTTCTTTAACAAATATTGCATGGCTCTTCGGGAAATATTAGAGTTTATGGACTGGTCTGGCACCCAAAAATATGTATATGGACCGAAGCGAAGCTGAGGTCCATATACATATTTTTAGGTGACAGTCCAGTCCATTAACTCCAATATTTCCCGAAGAGCCATGCAATGTTTGTTATATTATAC
>JACSZP010029546.1:2794-14186 GCA_016161895.1 Pinna nobilis
TGACGTAAGCGGCCATGGTTTTCTTGTTCCAATCTGAACAAATGAAAATATCTATCCAATTGTTGATATATGAAACTAAACATCAGAAAAATAATTTCAATTTCTGCGTAGGTTGAATCATTAAAATGGTGGAATGTAGTGATTTCAGATAGATACAACAGCTGCTATGCCAATTTTTTGTCTGTCAATTTTTTCAGATGTCGATAGAGATGAGCGATGGGTTTTAATCAAAGAACGGATGGAGCTCTCTCAAAGCACTTGACCTACAATAACCACTCATTAGGAATCTTTCAAATTTCGAAAACTCATATATATATTTTTTTGCGTTGAACTTTACGATGTACTTTTACGAGATATGGTTCAAGTAATCTGCTAAAGCAAGGCGTTAACCTTTACATAGCTGCACGATAGTTTACCGAAAAAATAAGTTCGAATGTTTATTTCACATAATCAACAGATATTCGAACGTCTGTTATGAAAGACTGACGTGGGCTTGAAATTCGCTTGAATCTTTTGGATAAAGAAAAATAATGGATTTTCGTTATTATTGGTTATTAGAAAGAAAATATAACATAAAAAGTACGATTATAGGTCGAAGATACATTCTCTCTCCTAAGGTATGTTTGATCGAGCATTCCACCGGGATTAGAAATTAAGCCAAATTTTATTTGGAACATTAAAACACCGCCATGTTGTCTCTCTAATAAAGCACGTTTCATCCTTTGGGAAGAATTAAGACTTATCATTGTCATAATGCCTTGCACTTTGACAGATTATCAAATTGATACATTTAAGTAATATTGAGCAATGCTCGTTTATTGAGAGATACGTTCTTCCATTATCTATTTATAAACATAGAAACAGGGTCATATTCATTTCTGAACCTAATGCTAATGTGTTTATATATCCTAATACAGATACAGAACTAACGGGAGAAATGGTACAAATTGTGTCGGAAATCACCACCCATCACTCCAAGATCCGCCCCATTTCTAATAATAGAAAAATTTTATAATCAAGATTAAATAAAGAAAGGTTAAATGGTCGTCTGTAGTTATCTGTTACATTAATTTCACTATGTGAGATGAAGTACACATATGTATATAGCTGCAAGAGTACTTCTAGGATCGTATTAATAGAGTCTATTAGTAAATGTTAAGTACTTTTAACTAAAAGTGCGCTACAAAACGATACATCTATATAAGAACAAGCAGATTATTTCTTAATCGATTAAGATGTTGTTAAATAAAATTTCATTTATCATTAAGGTATCAATGGACGTATGCAGAAATATAATGTACAACACAAATTGAAGATCAAGATTTGCAACTACAGCTGAACCCGTTGAAAAAGACCGCCAACGGAAGGAGCAAAAGGGTCACATGTGACAGGTGGTCTCTGAATTCAGGTTATCAATGTAGGAAAAAGCCATAAAATTAGGTCAAATAAGACAATTCAGTGGGTTGTTAAGGCAGGTTAGACTGTATTCCCAAGTGAATTAAACAGACATATTTGTACAAACCATATGATGAGGGTCAACGGCTATTGAGCATGAATAGAAATATCGATGAATGGAACCATATACAAAGTGATACCTGTTAACGTTTTGTGTGGAGTTTGTATCTCAAATGGTGATTGAACGTAACTGTACGTAATCTCCCTGCTGAACTGACGGTAGCGCCGGAAATCATCGTTAGCTTTTTCAATCACTAATAGTATAGTTTGCTAATCCCAAATGGATGGGGTGGAACCAGATGTCCAGCGGGAGACATTATCCCAAATCGAGACTGAAGACATATGATATCTTTTGATAGACTGATAAAAATACGTCACAGTGAACAACTTTCCCATACATATGACAAATACTTCTACTCAACAGCGATACGTCATCACTGCACTTGTGCATGACGTATTGCTGAAGGGTTAATCATAAGTGGTCACGTGACTTCTATCCTGAAACAAACAAATGAGATATAATATGATAGATTGGACTAAATGGTCATTGCATGTGTCTATAAAAGCCAACATGGCCCACATAACTAAATATAGAAATTCTTCGAAATAGTCATAAGTACTTTTTTGGAACAAAGAATTTATGCTAAATAATTATAGCTACAAAATATATGAAAAGGATAATTTAAAATAGCTTTGAACTTTTGTTCATTTTGACAGATTTATGTACATTTTGAAAGGAACTCCTTGCAAACGTTGCTCTTGCCCAGCGCCGCCCTCAATAATATTTGATTTACATGGTGCCTTCCAGTTTTAAGGGATTTTAAGTATTGTCACAATGCGGATGAGGCTCTTCAAGAACTAAATGCCATGTCCTAGTGGTTAGCGTGTTCGACTTCAGACTGTGAGGCCCGGGGTTCGAGCCCAAGCCATGTCGCGGTGGGTTGTCCCTGTTTTTCAGATGAGACAGTTAAATCTCAGGCCCGTCTCGCAGTAGGTGTAAGCACGTTTAAGGACTCTCCCTGCTCTACGAGCATTCATGCATTTACTTTAACTATAAGTACCGGACATTGGCATAAATTGTCGTCCTTCTCTGTCACATAGTGACCTCTCCATATAAGTGAAATATTGTTGAGTGGGACGCTTAACAACAATACAACCAACCAAAGAATGAACGTATTAAACGTCATTATATTGCGATATGAAAGTTTTATCTATGATCCCGATGTCCTTTTGCCAAATCGGAATATATTTGTAACTTTCTAAAGATACAATAGTCTATAGAAATCTTTAATAACGACGTAGATTTCTACACAATAGCCATTCAGTTTTATAGCAAGAGTCCAAATTAATAACGAACGAATCTGAACAACCGTCATAATTTCTGTATTTAGGACAGGAAGACAATTGTCTGGGAGTTACGATGTTGCGAGCACTTAATCACGTGAGTCGGATTTCTTTGAGAGTCTGAAGGTCATATTTCACGATAAAGATATACCCACTTAGTTATCATGGATGCTCTCTTCCCGTATCTGGCATTCCTATAAACATGTATCCATTTCACTATTTCTAAGACAGACAGAGAAATTGATTATATTTATCTGATTACAATAAGATACCATGCAATGTTCAATAAAGTGTCTCCGAGAAGGAGACGGAGATCTGACAAGCGTTTTATATGAGACCATTATTTTATAGATTCGCTGCAGACTTACACCGGAACTCAAATGCTGTTTATTCTACGCTGAAGTATTCTTCACACTAAAGGCATTGTTGGTTGGTAGTTTTATTGATAAACGTCCCACTCAAGAATCTTTAACTGATAACGACGTCTCCGTATGCCGTTTTCAGGGAGATAAAAAAATTGTGATTGAGGAGGAGGTGGATGGGTTATTTAATATGACACATAGTGTAGTACGAAACATCGGG
The DNA here is from genome assembly GCA_016161895.1 of Pinna nobilis. NCBI lineage: Eukaryota > Metazoa > Mollusca > Bivalvia > Pterioida > Pinnidae > Pinna > Pinna nobilis. Next base: position 6,176 of record JACSZP010029546.1, read on the forward strand.
TTTTACTGTCTGATTCAAAATACATGGACAGCCAACTACAGCGCGATGCGAATTCGAACCCATTACCTCACGGTATAAAGAAAACCGCGTTAGCTACTGAACCACGTTGGTCCCAACTGGAAATGCAGTTACGTTTTAACGCAGCAGAAATTTCCCGTAAACAAACTTCATTGTTGTTGTATTGTTGTTTAAAGTGCCACTGAAGAATATTCACTCATGCGGAGACGTCACCGTGTGCCGTTGAAGGGCGACAAATTTTGCCTATGCCCGGCACCTGTGGCCGTAGAGCAGGAAGGGTTCTTTAACGTGCAAACACCCACTGTGACACGGAACCTCGGTTTTTACTGTCTCATCCGAAAGACCGGGACGGCAAAACCGCAGTGTGGTGCTGCGCGGATTCGAATCTCGGACCAATGGATTGGAAGTCGAGCACGCTAACCACTTAGTCACGGAGGCCCCGACAAACTTCGTATATAGTCGCATATTTATACACATCAACCCCCTAGGTACATGACCCCAACTCTGGTGTTTCCAGGGTCCGTGTTTGTCCAACTCTTTAGTTTGTCTTCCTTATAGGAATTATGAGATCGATCAGTGTTACTTACCCTTAGATCAAGATAGCATGAGGATTCGACTTATTAGCGCATAATGGATTCAGCAACAAAGCCTAAAAGCACTTGAAACTTTGATAATTCTTCCAAATTGATCATATATATACATATATATATATAAAATGGTTAAGTTATATATATTCTTAATTTCTAATTCATGGGGCATTAATGGGATTCGAACCCTAGACCGCCTGGCTAAAGGACGAGAACTCTTCCGCTGAAGACATGACCGAATGTTATTTAAAAAAAAATTATAATCGCGTACTGCAGGTACTTTCCAAAACATTGCACCTCTTTGAGTCTTGTTTTCTGACTTGAAATTCCAGCATATTTGCCTCGGTTATTGACCCACAATCTAGCGTATCTGTATTTATGTCGATTTTAACCAAATGTTCCATTCATCAAGACACGAAAAATACATTCCTGGCTATGTTCTGGTGCGGGAACCATTCTTATTCTTGTGATTGATGGATTTATCTGTGCTTTACCAGATATAACACTTCTCTTATCACAGAAAGTTATATATATGTATGAAACGCTGCAAAGAACAAACGAAAATGATGAAGATAGAAATGCAGAACTATGCAACTAGGGTTGTTATATTGGTGTGCCTACTTTCTGGCTTCATGTGGCAAAACGGTGCTTCCAAATAATAATGCATAGAAGACTTCCTTTTTCTAATGAGTTTCCTGTGAACATGTAAACATCTATCGAAAAGAAACTAAGGTCTAAAGCGCGGTGCTGACTGTTGCTTTAGGTTGGTATAATGTTTAAACATAGTTTTTATATATATGCATGTATGTATGTATGTATATAGTCAACTCCACATATAACGAGGTTGAAGGAAGGAGGATGCCTCGTAATAGCCGATCTTCGTTATCCGCATTCACAAAGTAATGCATGGGATATGTGCGGGGAATAGAAATCTCCTCGTAATAACCGGTACCTCGTTACATGCGATCTCTTTAAATGCAGAATTCTAAGTATATATATATATATATATATATATATATATATATATGTGTGTGTGTGTGTGTGTGTGTGTGTGTGTGTGTGTGTGTGCAAATATATATTACATATATTCCTCTGTCCGTGCTATATTAATGTCTTAGGTTATATTTGGTCACGTTTACCAGAAGTCAGACTTTGCATTATTTCTGAAATGAAATAAACTCTTCAAAGTGCTTCAGAAAAGATAATCATTCCATGGATTAAACAACAACAGAAGGAACAGTAAAAAAGATCACTTAGAAATAAAGGCTAACCGAATAAGATATGAACTTGCTTACTGCAAGTTGCCACTCGTTTTAATGTCGCCGAAATTATTCTTTAAGTGTGTATGCACTGGCTTTATCTTTGATGTTAAATTGTATAGTGCAATAAACATGTATCGTGTAGCAGATACGGTTTATCAAAGCTCCACATCGAGCGCATTACACTTGACATATATGCTATTACTTTACATTCAAGGTCCTGTGATTTGTAGTTCCTGCTCGGCTGTGTTGTCGTTTTCCTGATCTTTGCCAAGTGAACATGTAGGAAATTGCAAAATACATTCATACGGGAGTTAAAAGATATATGTAGTAAAAATGTGTTTCATTTGTGCTACAGAGGCACTTGAATTCAAATTGTTGTTAGAATAGACGAAAAAGAAAACAAAATTAGGAGCAGGTTCCATTCTCGTGTAAATTTAGAATTCACTTGAAATCGTAAACGTTTTACATTGACTTAATCAGGCTTGTACCAGTTCTTTTGACGAGAGTTTGTCAGTTTACTTTAAGAAAATCATTTATCTTTTGTTTCGTATAAATTTACAATAGTCAGAGCTTTTTCGTCAGAAAAAATGACGGTAAAGATTTCCGAGTTTTAACAAATCAGACAACTGACCGATAAGAGAGAGAGAGAGAGAGAGAGAGAGAGAGAGAGAGAGAGAGAGAGAGAGAAAGAGATGCAAACGAAGTATCGAAATGGATCATCTATAAGATATATCTCTTGTAACAGCTCTTTAATCATAACTGCCTGTACGAAAAAAACATATGGGACGTTAAACAACAATACCATACCATTCGAAAAAAATAAGATTCAACTTTAAACTTATTTTTTGTAAAAGACAGTCTCACTTTGAATCATTGATGAAAACATTAGCAACAAATATTTGAATTAATGAAAACCAAAATGTGTATATTCCTTGTTTGGTTTAAATTTCGCGAATTTCGTTATCTTTTAGATAAGCAGGAAATCAACTACAAAAATAAGCACTTCACATAACCCGAGAGCTGAGGAGAAATTCGAATTATGATATTTACGATCCAACTCAGCGAAATTATAGCCTTGCGAAATACTAGTGAATAAAGTACTACAAAAATAAAACCCGCATATATATCAGTATAAACGGTAGTCATATCTCTGCGGTGGAATGTAAAGGGAAGCTTGAGATAGAGATGATTTCAGATAAGTTTATGGTGGTAAAAATTCAATAAAAGCGGGATATCAAGTAACAGTTAAGTCCGAAGCGGAACTGACCAGGCTTAATATAGAAGAGATTGACTTCGAAAATAAATATACCCTGTTATACGATGAATGGCCGACGCAAATATGAATTCGCATCAATACTTTACCTGTTTTTATTACATGTAAGTGGTATTGCACTATAAAAGCAGAGAAAAAATCATCTTCTCTGTGAAATGTTCTGGTGATCGATGTGGCCCTATGGGCCTCCTGTTTAAACTCATTTACACATGGGACATCAACTTTTTTAAACATATTTTTAGACTCAAAATGAGTTTAATAAAAATTTATTTTCAGACCCCTTTCATAAATGTAAAGCAAATGAAATGATGTGAAATACAGAAATATTATTTGAAAAAAAAAATAAATAAAAGAAAAAAATAGCCAGAAAAATCAGGAGATAATATACATATTTGATGAAAAGTGGACGGACACGGACAATTAAAATCCAGAGGTGAGATCAGATGCCAAGGAGAAGCAAGGTTCCTCTTCTGTCGGTCACACCTACCGCCATTTATACACTGTGATGTCAACGAATATGCTGACTCCTCCAAAACGATTAACCTATTAAATGTCTAAGCGCAAAGCGACCGACATAGTCAGACGAATAAAGCTTGGACACTCTATGAACAAAATGTCTGACACGATCAAGACAGACTCTCAGCACATTTTGTATTTATATCAATTTTTATAAAAGGAAATGCGATATTGAATCAATCCAAGGGAACTCGATTCAAGGATATTTTGAATTAAACACACTCACTGAACTTGTCAAAAATGTCTGACTCTGTGAAAGTAATCAAGAGTGTTAATTAAGTTTTGATGGAATTATAAACCATGAGGACCCCATTACGAAATCTTATTACTCCTTGATCACTGAGAAGTACGCACCATCACTGTGTACACAATATCGCCTTAAAAACTGACAAAACAAACAAATGAGTATTGTTTTTTCTGCCGCGAATGTACTAGGTCAACTTTAAATCATACATGTTATGAAAACATTTATTTTCTGGGTTACATTATCAAAGATTGACTTGGTACATACGAGGCCCCTTACTACATTGAAAAAATGTACTGAAACTGTCTGATGCAAGATCATCTTGATGCTGCTATGATATGACTGTTATTATGTTTAAAATGCCGTATATGTCGATATGGACCTTCAATGTCGCAAAACCGAGGAAAGAAAAGGACGAGTAATGCATACATATTCAAATTATGTATGAACTGTTCAATAATATAATTTTGCTATATTAAAATTGTTGTAAGTTACATGGAACATGTACACGAATATAACAAATACTTTCCGAATGATAGGCTTGAGTAGGTGAAATTTTAAGCATATACTTATTTACTTATTTACGGCGTAATACTTAAATGTTCAGTAATCAAAGGAAAAGCGACACCACTTTTTTAAATTGAAGTTACTTTTGGCTGGGACCATGAATTGAAAAAAACTATTGGTCAAAATGGGTTTTCAAACATTGAGGAAAAAAGAAAAGAAAACCAAAACGAGACGTTTCATACATATTCAATTTATGTACATATATATATGGTATTCCATGCTACATTATTGGTTTGTGAAAATGTGTATAAAAATGTTTTAGTACATTACGTACGTGTAAACTTTTTGGGTTTCGATGTCTTGACTGAAGGTGGTGTAGTATACATCACCACGTAGCACTTAAGTGACAGATGACACTTTACCGAAGCAAACAATTTTACACGTTCACAGTCAAAAAGCCATTATCTATTTGCTATATGACGTTTGCTACAGATATGTCCACGACGCAGAGTGCAGCAAGTATTAAATCATTGAGAATTATTTGATGCTTGCATTTTTATTTGACACCGGATGTACTGAATATTGTATGACCTTAAACCGTTCTTCTATAAAAGGGTTTGAAATGTTTAATAACATTTGGAGAAACCTATTTCACACTGGCAGACATGATAGAGCTTCGTTTCTCGAATTTGATATCTGAATCTCCAACTTTGAAGATTTTGAAGATTTTCCCCATGTGTTTATCACTACCCACACGCAAAGATAATCAGCTATTATTGTTTTCGACCTTATTGCCAATATGAATAATATTATCTGTTGTATTTTGCAATATTGCATTTTATTCTCGAGGATTTTGTTTTGGTCTTTTGACATGAGCAATCACTCGCAAAAAATAAATCTATTGCTTTATGCCGGACATTAACATTAGCTATTACACATCGGGCTACAGTATTACTTTAACAAGCAAAAGCCGCAAATATAATGCCCCAGGAATAAATATGAAACAAACGATTCGCTAAAGTAAAGTTCAGCAAAAATGTCCTAAAAAATGTTATTTGAGATAAAACTCCACAATGATAATAACATGGATGTTTATCGCAAATTTTAAGATTGCAAGAAGTTTTCAGAGTAAAATGAATAGGAGCGGTCACATTTTTAGTCTATACCTAAATTTGACTTAAAAATAGGAAGAATGATTTGATAAAGAACACGAATTTAAAGTCATAACTAGTAAAATCATATCTTTAACTAGATTTTCTTGCCACTAGGTTTCTCCTGGTTTATCAGAGCGGATAATAGTCATATGTGCTATCGTGGAAATAAAATAAAAGTGTTTTCAAAAACATGCATACATCTGGAGTCCATTGCTACAAGTGAACTATGCGGATGTTTTTTGCGTTTTGGTGTGTTGATAATTGGAAGTAAAGATTTTAATACGACTAATCTATTTCCTTTCCTTTATGGTAACTTTTAGTTCATGATCGGTCATTAAACCCAAGAACTTGCCTGCAACAAGGCAGAACGCATATCAGTGTTAATATTCGATTTTATCTAATCTTTTGTGCAATTAAACAGCTGATTAGTTTCGTGTATGCTTTCCTGATTTCGATATGACTGAGCGATTTGGATGTTGCACATGCTTAACAGTAATGAAAAAAGAAAATATTATCGGATATGTCTGACACAAATGAAAGGTAAAACTGACATGAAAACTGATAAATACACAACGTATTTTCAAGTTCGTGTCTGTACTGTGTAGATATGTGTATGACCTTTTTATGATTGTTTTTTTTCATAATATTGCGACTTTCTTAATTTTTTCTTCAAATCCAATTTTTTCCGTGGATGACGGGATGTTTAGAACATTGGTTATTTGCTAGTGAGCATGCTTGTGGCTATGCGGAAGGTTGAAGGTCTACTCCATTGATGTATTTATAACCAGGTTCATGCGCAGATCTAGAGGGGCCGAGGGGTCCAGGCCCCGCCCCCCCCCCCCCTGGAATTTGCAAAATGTATACATTTACCAATATTGGTCAATTATACACAGAATTACAGGCGATATTGATATGTTTTAAGTGAAATAGGGAAAAATAGCCACGAACGAAAGATGTCAGGAATATAGTGTAGTGCGAACAGCGCAAGACAGAAACTATAGATATACACAGAGAAAATAAAGTAAGTAACTAAAAAAAGGATATTTAAAGATACCAAGGGGCATTAAATATTCAAAAACAGAAAAGCAGACATCATAACGGCCAAAACAAAAAGAGACAACACAAAATACAGCAAACCACACAGAAAGACGCACAAAGCCAAACATAGAGTAAAACGAACCCCAATAAAGCCGGGGTGAATTCAGGTGCTGAAGAAGGGTTAGCAACTTCGGCACCCGCCGTAACATATATGTTTCGAATACGGGAATACGTCACATCCGGTGATGATCATAAATGGAAAAAGGACAGCGTAAGGTATGTGACAAGGGGATCATATCCCTCATCATCAGCATTGAAGGAACTAAGTAGTAAGTGAGTAAGTAAGTATGCTCTGTACTTATGGCTATAGAGCAGAGAGGGTTCTTTAACGTGCAAAACCTATTGTGACACAGGACCTCGGCTTTTACTGTCAAATCCCAAAGACAGGGACAGCCAACCGCGACGTTACTTGGACTCGAACCCGGACCTCATGGCCAGAAGTCCAACACGCTAACCAATAGGCCGCGGCAGTTTCTCATGAGTGTAAATACAGTGGAGCCTCATTTACTCAGATGTTCTCGTTCCCAAATGAATTTTACGGATTAATGAAGCATCAAGATTACTGAAACAACATCTCTGTAATGACCGGTGCAAATTTACAATTCTGGTGTCAGGTTATTTTTTCCGGAAGATGGCGTCCGGATTACTGAGGCTCGACTGTACTAGAGGAATTCAAAATTATCTTACGGTGCTTAAATATTTAATTTTTGAAAGTATTTATACACTTCAGTTGCGTAGAAATGCGAAATATCCATGTTATGTAATACAATGCATCAACATGTTACCTTTGCATCTTTAAAATAGGACAATAACTTTCATTATAACGTCTTGTTTTCGTTTCAGTCTGCGATGTACATGTAATAATAAATATAATAACATATTGTTTGGCTGTCCAAAAACAAATGGTTATCAAATCTTCATGTTAGAGGCTAGTCAAAAATGACATGCAATTTAGACACTAGATTGTGAATCAATGGCATTCTATTTTGGTAAGTCTGTATGATTGTGTGTCTTTAAGGCACGTGACTGACAATACACGTGTATCATTCTTTGGCTTGAACGTTTGTGGAATAACAATATGATGAATATAGTCTAGCCTGCCTTAGTGCCCTACTGAATTTAAGGACGATCTGTCATATGTGAACTATATATATCACTATGGTCCCATTCATGACTTATGATTGTGTGTCTTTAAGGCACGTGACTGACAATACACGTATATCATTCTATTGCGTGAACGTTTGTGGAATAATAATATGATGAATATAGTCTAGCCTGCCTTAGTGCCCTACTGAATTTAAGGACGATCTGTCATATGTGAACTATATATATCACTATGGTCCCATTCATGA
>JACSZP010029547.1:0-10140 GCA_016161895.1 Pinna nobilis
ACAGGATATATAACAGGCTTGGTCAGTATCCCCCACCCAGCCCTGAGTTCTACACTACCCATCTGTATGTTAAATACACCTTAATGACCCTATCAAGGGCACTATATAGTATCTGTTTCATTTGATTATACAGAACTGTAACAACAAAGATGTATATAAGCTGATGTAACACAAACACAGGATATTTAACTGGCTTGGCCAATATCCCCCACCCAGCCCTTAGCTCTACACTATTTATCTGCATGTCAAATACACCTAAATGACCCCATCAAGGGTACTATATGGTGACGGTTTCCTTTATTTGCACAGAATTGTAACAACACAGACCATATGTATATCAGCTGACATAAAAAAAACAGGCCATTTAACAGGTTTGGCTAGGCCCCCTCCCCCACCCCTAAGGTCTACACTACCCATCTGCGTCATGTAAAATACACCTAAATGACCCCCATCAGGGACAATATATGGTATCGGTTTCATTTGATTATATAGAACTGTAACAACACAGACTATTGGGTGTATATCAGCTGATATAACACAGACTTAGGACATTTAACTGTAATGTGATACCCCAACACCACCGGGCCCTTCTGCCAGATTGAACTGTTAAATGTAATTCAAAACGAACCTGTGAAATAAAACCCAGTACAGAATCTGTTATGTTTGATTATAACGGCCGATAAGGCCTTATCCAGGGATCTCTCTGCCACCCGTGTGCGTATTATGTACATGTATATTTATTTTAAAAACTCTAAGTGCCTGTTTACAAACAGTTTACAAGATTACACGGAAGGGCTGTTCAGCTGTAAGTTGGAAAGCTCACATTATAAATGGATGATCCGGAGTTCGAGTCCAAGACGAAAGCAGCTGGCTGATTTTTTTCTGAGATAAGTAAGAATTGAGGTTTCATGTATCAAAGTTGGTATTGGCAAGAACAGACCCGGCCCACAACTGCTCACAGTCCATAGGCACTGAGCAGCTGGATAAAATTTAACTTTATCTAAACATGTAAGAAAAGTTTTCCTGCAATTTTTAAATGAAATACATTTTATTTTCTCTCATGAACCAGTCTTCGCCCAACATCTTTCGGCATGTAGGAAACATATTTCACTCAAATGATTTGTATGTATATCAACAAACTTAATAAAAGCAGGTTATTAATGGTGACCGTGCATTTAACATGTATTTCTAGAGCTGGAGAAGATGTGCCAATAAATCATTGATACTTCTCTATGACATCAAATACTGTAAATCCGGTTTTATTCGCGAGAATTTTATTTTCGCGATATTACGCGAGCACTTACTCGCGAAAATAAATGTCTCGCTTAATATACAAACTTTTAATAAAATGCTCAATACAACAATAAACTTTGAATACTTAACAAGCAAACACGCGAAAATATTGTGTCGCGAATAATTGCATGGCTACCGATTCGCCAAAATAAGGTTCTGCGAAAATTTCTGGATTTACAGTAGTCAATATCTTTTCTCCCAAGGTCAAGTAGCATATGAGACACAAGGTTAGATATCAAGGTCGAAGTTATAAGGGCAAATATCATATCAAGGCCAATAACAGGTCGAATCACTGATACTCCTTTGTGGCATCAAATACACAATATTTTTTTTTCTCACAAGGTAATATAAAGTATCAAAATTAAAGTCATAAGGTCGAAGTTACAAGGTCAAATATTAAGGCCATTGCCAGGTCAAATCAATGATACTCTTCAACCTTAAGCACCAAAGTTAAAGTCACAAGGTCACGTGTCAAGATCGAAGTTACAAGGTCAATCTATATATGTGTAAGTTACAAGTCAGATACTAATGTCAAATCACAAGGTCAAATGTCAAGGTCAAACGTCAAAGAACTCTGGGAAGTAAAATGACCATAAAAAGATCAGTGGACAGATAAACAGAAATTTAGTTAGACAGACAAATAGAGAAAAACCTATAAAGATATTTAAAAAAGGATTTAAGCCATCTCTGTTTAAAGAACACCTGTGAATAAAGGCTACCTTGAAATATGACTTTAGTGAGGGAGTCTAAATAAATTAACCTCCATATCAAGGCCACCTGTATATAATGTCAGTTTCCCATTTCCCTTGAGTGGTCTCAATAAACAAGTTTGACTGTGCCACTAAATCTTTGATTATTGGAGGGTGGGGGTGGCAGCAAATATGCCCAACACAGATGACATCAATGCGATGATCTAAATTACATTAATTCACACCTTAACAAGGATTCATGTATATATATAATAAGTAGATAATATAGGAGGTATCATGATAGTTTGACACATAATTACCGACTCACATTGTGACAGTTATGAATCAACCCTCTCACCATAAACATGTCAATAAAATGACATGTCACAGACTGTAACCAGTATTGTCAAGAAGTTCAAAGGTCATAGAAAGGGTCACATGGCAGCCAAGTGGCAGTTCCGTTACATGGACCATGCCAATTACCATTCTAATCTAACTGACAAGTCAGAATGATAATAAAATTAAATATAAATGCAAGTTTCTAAAATAGGCATAATAAATTTCACTAATTTCGACATAACAATTTTAACAAGACTCGAATGCAAACTTTTGGGTCACCGCTATGAATTTCTTGAGTTGGAAGTATGTATTCCTGTCAGTCAAGGAGTCACGGGTTCTTTTCAAATTGACAACATTTCCTGTTGCTCCTCTGATAAGCATAGTCTGTTTTAATTTGCCATGTTATCACACCTTTGGTCAAAATACATGTGTAGTCTGAGTGACTTTACTTTACAAATAATTTCACATTTGCCAAGATCACTCGATATTGGACACTGTTTTCAGAGCGCACTCTACAGCCATGGAAATATGACCCCTCAGGAGTTACAATTGGTCACTAGCATTATTTAGTGAGGGGATAATCTAGAGTTGCGGTATTGAAAGCAATTGAAAATGAGGGAGGCAAGAAAAAAATTAAGTGGGGACTAAGTTTTCAAACACTGCTGCCCCCTATGTCTATGTTCCCTACTATTGGAAGATAAACTGTTAAAACCTAATGCAATAAATGAATTTCTTGTAAAAAGACAAAAAAATATTTAATTTTTGTCATTGTAGTACAAGTCAACCGTACATGACAGGATTCTGAAATAGATTACTATAATTCATCTCTGTCACGGCTACTGACATCACCGTTGATTTACATTTCATTAATAAAAACTAATTTAATTACTTTAGATTAATTAGACGGCAACTGACTGGCATTTATGAACACTCCTCATAATTATATTGTCTAGTAAAACCATCGCACTGATTAAAAACAATAAACTCTAACAAGGTACGAGGAGAGACGCGAGATGCAGTAAATACCAGAATGACATCTGTGTTTTTAATTTTTGAAAACTGAATTTGTACTTAAAGTTTTCTTTTATGTTTTATCCACTTTCAACATTATTACAGTTATATTTCATCACATTGTCACGAACATTTACAAAGTTTTGATGACTTATCCCGATAAGGTTAGGAGTCCATCTAGATAAAAATGAGGAGGGTGCCTAAAAGATTCGAAGTCCGAAATCTATGGATTGTCGTGAATTGCCATGGACAAGTTTGATGGTGTCGATCCACACATAGATAATTAGCATGCAGACGGTTGCAAACATTGTATGCAGAAAGCGCCAATCTACAGATTTCCATGGAAATCCATAGTAAATTTATAATGTTCACCGACTTTCTACAGCCGTTTTTTCCCTGTGGAATTTATACCTATGGGTAAATACCCGAGGTTACCTAAACAAACTTATACAAGTTGTACATTCCTAGAGCAATTTGTTTTTGGCTCCACCACAAACACTTTTGCCCGGTTTGATAATGGTTATCAAAGAATCGCATAAGACATTGCTCACTGAAATGTGTACTTGTACAACGCTTGACATCAATAAAGTGTAATTGAACTGGAATACTTGTACTTATTCATGCGATTTCTTGGACTCACACCCACCCCACTCCCCTAGAAATCCCTAGAAGTACGTACGTAAACCTTGGGCTTTCTGCCTTGTGTGCAGCTGTCATATTGGACCGAGGGATCCCGCATATTGAACTCCGATGTATTGCAATGCTGCTTAATTTGAAATGATTTTCATTCCCTGACTAGACTACTTTATTGCTATTTTAACAGTTATTTTTAAAATTCTTTCATTTTAAAGAAAAATAATTCCCCTTCAGTTTCCAAATATATCTTGGTTCAATTGTATCTCTTTATTAATTTATACCAATTAAAGAGTGCATGTACACATTTAATTATACAACTAGAAATAATCCTGGATTCAAACCCATGTCCATCTGGTCTCCATGTCAACAGTCCTACAACAGAGCGACAGCAAACTTACATAAAGCATATACATGTACAGTGGATCTTTGCTAAGAAGGCAACACAAGTGACTGACAGAAATTGGTGGTCAGATTATCAAAGTGACCTCAAAAGTGAGGTCGAAATAACATTGAATAATGGTTGTCAGTCTTTGTTATAAATGGAAGGTGGTATCCATAGCGAAGTCAAATTGTGGTCGAGGAATGATAGACATTCTGACTTTAGGTAGTTTGGAATATCATGTCTTCATAATCAGTAGCCTGCAGATAAAATGTACCTATAATAGTGTGACATTAGTAAATTCTTTCATTAGTATCATACAGTCTGTATCTCATCTTTTAATTATTTACAGACTTTATTTCAGAATCAGCTTGTAGCCTCAAAAATGTTCAAGGAGAGGGGGTTGGGTTTCCTTTGGATGATTATTCAAAGTGAAGGCTGAATAGTCATTGACGATTAGCAATAAAATTAATGTATGATTATTGAAAACATGTAAACATTAATTGGAAATAAAAAACGTCTATGCTAATTAGGTAAAATCTTTTATTGAAATAATAATACAGCTTAAATATCAATTATTTCAGTCTAATGCAATTTTCTCTCTCAGCTATGGACAGTTTTTGTAAAAGATCTAAAGCTGGGTTGCAACCCAATAATCCTCCGTCTAGATCCACGGACTGATGCATGTAGTCTATATGCATTGAATGCAAATGATTCTAGTGTATACCTGATGACGTCAAAATCTACTTGCTGAATCCTTTCAACATCACAAATAATAGTGAACTGTTCTCTCCTAATTGAAAGGAGCATACCATTCTGCTACTTAAGAGTGGAAAGGATAAATAACACATCATCTCAGTAATGAAATTTAATAACCTCTGTTGTATAAGAAATCGAGGAACTTGTCAAAGCTCAAAAGCTCTTAAAAGTGCGTGTACAATTTTAAATTGATGTGTAATAAAAACTGAACATACAATCACAATAATACAGCGCCATTATCATGTTATGCAGTGTATATACTTTCTCTCTGAATTGTTTTCTTAATCAGGTGACCCACTGGTACCTGCAGGTTTCTGAAAGCACACAAGACTTTTGACGATTTTACTTATTTAACCCTTTCACAGACCATAATGGACTGATCTCAATAAATAGAAAAGAGCATACCACTCTACAACTTGGGGAAGAGAGAATTGATAACACATCATATCAGCAATGGAACGTAATAATCAACAATTGTGTAAGAAATCAAGATACCTGTCAAACCTCAAATCCTCTGAAAGGTGCGTGTGCAATTTACATTAACGTGTAGTTCATAAAAACTGAACCTGCAGCCATTATCGTTTTTATATATCTATTTCTTTACTTGATTGTCCCTTACACCTAGTAATAATTACATCATATTTACGTGTAATACTCAAATCATGACCCTCTATTGACAGATGCCATATATCAATGTAAAGCTTGTCATCACAACAAAACGCAAACTTAACCCAGAATCACCTTGTTTAATATGACATAAGCGATGCACAGGTGTTGAAAACTGACGAACATGTTTTATTAATCCTGATCCATTAGTCAATAAAATCTACATGAACATGTCACAATACATGCAAAATGTCCGACTCGTGATAAGGTTTCCATTAGGAAAACTTTCAGATTATATACATTTATTTACAGCTGTGACACTTGCTTAGGTATATAACGTAGCCACTTTCAGAATCCACCGCTTTGACGCCACAGTCTGAGAAATAATGTGATTCATTTAACAATACAAAACAAACAATGATTGTTCCATTTGACAAAACTTCCAGAGACCACTGTCTAAGAAACAACGAGTACTCCGTTCTACAAAACGTTCAGAGACTGTTGTCTACAACCTAACATGATTGCTCCATTTAACAGAACCTCTAAAGAAACAGAAGAAGAATTAATTCATTCAACAAAAACCTTCAGAGACCACGGTCTAAAAATTATTGTTCCATTCAACAGATCCACCAAAAACTACTCTCTAAGAAACAGCACAACTATTGGTCTGTTCGAGAAAATCTCAAAAGATCCTTGTCTTATTGCTCAATTAAAAAAAACTCCGAAGACCACTGTTCACGAAACATCACAATGGTTATTCCATTTAACAAAATACCCAGACCACTCTCTGAGAGACATCACTTTGATTGTTCCATTAAACAAAGTATTCGGGAACCACTTTCTAAGAAACAACACAATGGTTACTATATTATAAAGAACGTTCAAAGACCACTTTCTATGAAACATCTCAACGATTGTTCCATTTAACAAAACCTCCGTAGACCACTCTCTAAGAAACATCACAATGATTTCGCCATTAAAAAATTTAAAGTCTCCGGAAACCACTTTCTAAGAAACAAAAAATGATTGAATGATTGCCTCATTCAACAAAATCCCTGGAAACCACTTTCTAAGAAACAGCACAATGAGTGCCCCATTCAACGAATCCCCCGGAAACCACTTTCTAAGAAACAGCACAATGATTGACCCATTCAACAAATCCCCGGAAACCACTTTCTAAGAAACAGCACAATGATTGACCCATTCAACAAAACTCCCCGGTCCACTGTTCTCTGCTGATAGGCCACCGTTTTAGAAACAACCCAATAGCTGTTCCCCGTCTGAAAAAAACCAACTCAAAAGACCGATGCTTTCTGGCATTATTTCTCCTGAGGGACCATTGCTTAAGAAACAACATAATTTCATTTACAGCTTCTGAAGACCATGGCTGCCTTAACACCGTATTTTTCACGAAAATTCACTTTATGAAAAATTTACTTATAATTATCCATATATTGAGGCTTCCTTCGCGAAACCACCTGCTTTGAGAGAACACATTTTTTCGGTTATATTCATATCCCATAAAAAATCTGTAAATTTGTCAAAAATATGGACAAGAATACAGAGAAGGTAATTGTTATAAGAGTAAGTTTGTAAAGAGTTGTTATAGTCGTCAATTAAATCATCATGACAGTTGAATTCCTACATCCAACGGCAAGATTCATTATCATCTTAACATCCACACAAACAAGTGGGGAAAGTGTCACGGTGACAACTCTTGTGTCTGAAAGAAACAGCGTGAAAACATGACAAACAGATTCTGACGTCCAGCAGAAGGATGTGTCAGAGCGATGACCAGACAACCGGTCAGTGAAATCCTGCCCAGGGGCTGAAAGTGACAAATCATAGTGATAGATCATATCAGCTGATCTAGATGTAAACAAATTATCTATCTGTTGTACATGTAGCTAATCCATCTCACGATCTTTTTAATTCTTTTCTAGTATGTTAAACTTTCTACCGTTCAACAGTAGCAAGTGGACTGAATTGAATTTGTTTTTTATTTTGTTTGTTTGTTGTTGTTGTTTTTTGTATTGTTTACGCCACGCACGATGGTCCTTCAGTCACAGTGGACATGACACCCAGCTACCAATGGTGGAGGAGATATATATATATATATATATATATGTAACAGGGCATTGACCACCAGCCTACTCTGCAAGTAAATTGACAAATTCTCTCAGGCCGAACTGATCCAGCCCGAGAAAACATATATAATCAGATACAGCTGAACTACACTAAATAACCATCTAATAGTAATAACTAGTCAATGATACTTTCATTTACTGCTGGGAAAAAAGACCTCATCATAAAGGTCACCCCATTTATCAGGCTACTTTGAATCGGTCTGGCAAGTAATGATATTAATAGAGAGTTACCACTTCACATGATTTAATTAACCATAATTTAGGGAAAAACAAAAGAAATATTATTTCCCAGATTCATATTAAAATGACGCAGCTGGAGTTTTCATTTTTATTTATATATGAATGTATATATTTTCTTTTTTCTTTATCTTAGAATAAATATTTTGAGTAGAGAAACATAGTTTGGTCTAATTGTAAAATAATGATTCGTTTTCCCTGTGAAATATAGGAAGAAAGAGACAAAAATAAGGTGACAGACAAAGAGTAAAAGAAATTCTAGAATAAAAAGCCAGATAGAAAGACGAACAGAGAGATGGAAAGAGAGAATTAGACAGCAAAACTTCGTCTTATATAATGTGGTACATACTTGTGTTGTGCTCTGAGCGATCTGCAGAGCAGGTGTGCAGGGTAGCGAGATACAGACCCTGGAGAGATGTAGACTTTCTAACCCACATTAATTCTAGATATTTCATGCTAGCCAGTTACAACTGCTTTGTCCAGAAGAGAGTGATGGTTAGTTGTATTGATGTTGACAATTTTGTCCCCAGAAGACATCGTGATGAAGCTATACATCAGCAGTCCTGGATGTTGTGTGTAACAGCTGTCCAGTTCTCCTTTGAAGCTTGGGGATGTGTAATCTGTTGAAATAATTACTCATCCTCTGTATTGTACAGTTATGTAACATACGTAGCAGGATATTTACTGATGTAGGCTTAAGTGACTTAAATCATATATAGATCTATCATTAATATGTGCTGTATAGATGACCTGCAAATGGAAACATACTGAAAATGGAGGTTGGTTGTATTGTTGTTTAACGTCCCACTCAAGAATTTTTCACTTACATTAAGACGTGTACTGCAAATGTAAAATTACTCTGAAAGAACTCCGAGGTAGTTATTAAAAAGGTGCCGGAGTTCCTCATTGACGATATTTTTTCAGTCTTTGACGACGGGGTCTTACACTAGTCTGTTGGACTTCCCGTAGGAGCAAATTGTGCTCCTCTGTCAGAGTTCATTCAAAAGTTCCTACATAAGAAGTGAAAGTCTGTTGTTGTTGTTCAGTAAAAGTCAGCATTCATGTCATAGCCTACAGATGGAAACTCAGCGGCGTAGTGCCCATGACAAAAACAGTGGATACTATCAATTTGTTTTGGCGTGGGGGTGGGTGGTGTGGTGAAATATACATGCCAGCGTTAACGTCAAACCGTTTGCTTTGAAGGGCTGTAGGAGTAAATTGTGCTACTCTGTCAGAGTTTATTAAAAATCTTTTACATGAAAAGTGAAAACCTGTTGTTGTTCAGTAAAAGTCAGCATTCATGTGACACACCCTTCACTAACCAGATGTACTTGTAGGTACATATATTAATTATTGGCCTAATAGCCTGCAGATGGAAACTCAGTAGCGTAGTGTCCAGGACAAAACAATGGATGCTATAATTGTGTTGCAGGCGTGGGGGTGGGTGGTGTGGTCAAATATACAATTTTCTAGGATTGTTTTATTAACGTCCCACCGTATGATATGAATGGCTTTAGATTTAACGTATGCTTGACACTTACTGTCGTTAATAAGAGAGGGTACAAATGCCTACTGTAACACGACCCTGTTTTTTCACTGTCTCATTCAACACGCTAACCAAAGCGGCTCTTTTCTTTGGTATCCTACTGAACCCCTGAGATACGTTTTCTGTAAATATACAGATGTAATATGTAGATCTTTTGGTTGATTAGTTGCATTGTTGTTTAACGTCCCACTCAAGAATATTTCAATTATATTAAGACGTCACCGTGTGCCGGTGAAGGGCGACAAATTTTGCCTATGCTCGTCACTTAAGACCGTAGAGCAGAGGGGGTTCTTTAACGTGGAAACACATACTGTGAATCGGGACCTCGGTTTTTACTGTCTCATCCGATAAACAAGGGACAACAGACTGACATTGGCTTGGGCTTGAACCCCAGAACTCTCGATTCGAAGTCCAACTGGCTAACCACTTTGCCTCGACAGTCCTGTAGATCTTAATAAGATAAACTATTCCTATTTCTATATAAATACACTATATATA